>ML834248.1:4722-15579 GCA_009831015.1 Picea engelmannii
ATTCCATTCATTTTGAGCACAAATACCCCTATCTTTCTCCCAAAGACGAAGTTTTTACATTATTAAGCTCAAAAAATAATTAATTAATTAAATATTTAAATATTTAATTAATTAAAAAAAACTGACTTAGACTCGACGGAATTCCGCAAGACTCAAGACACTGCCTAGCATGGTCATTTACAATGATCCTAAAAGGTTACTCAGTGAATGTGATCATCAGAGCGCCTTCCACCACTTTGGAGGCAAGTCTGGGAGGGAAAAACTCCGGGAAATTAACCTGACTAGTTAGGCCACATTAACCCCCCTGAGATTAAAAAACCCCCGATGAAAGGAACTCCCCTGATGTCACCATCCAAGGTACCTGACCTAACTATGATCCATGCAGACATTATTACATTATTACCCTTGCAGGGGTGCGGAGATCCCGTTTACAAAAATTTAAGTGCTGGTGTTTAAAAACACCCAGTAGAACCCTGCTGTCTTCGACAAAGATAATCTTCATGAAATGAGTTGACCTCCGTGCTAAACGAGCGGTCAACAGAACCTTGTATTGGTTCTCACTCACACCCAAAACAAAAAAAATACCCTCTCTTGCTTCACACGCGCGTATTGAAGGGGAATCCTAAGGGAGTGTTTTTTTAATGGAGGGAGCGCTCAGGGAGCGAAAGCTCCCTGGGCAGGGAGCGCGATTCCTAAGCGCTCCCTTAGGGAGCGCGCTTCGGGAGCGGGGGTGTGCGGGGGGGGGGCACTCCCTCGTAGCCTAGTCTCTAACAGATACATCATTATTTCCTTGGAATGTGGGCAATTTATCTATGGCTTTCTTTGGTATATCATGAGGATACATGATGATATTTGAAAAATCTAGAGGCTTGAAGTTTTCAGCCAACAAAGGTGCAACCATGTTGCTTTGAGGACTAAGGTGTCCTAAATTGCTTGTGAAAAGATGCCTTATATCTTCAATAAACTCAAACCCTTGATTATTGTAACTTTGTGATCCAAGGATTTTGTTCACTCTTCTTCTATAATATCTTTTTGGTTCCAGAATTGGGTGAACAATGCCCTGTGAAAAGCTCCTTGTGGAGTACTTCTTGGGTAAATTCTCTTTATGTGGAGTTGCTAGATGAGCTTGAGAGATAAAACCCTAAGATTTATGCTCATCAAATGTTGTGAAGCTTTACGTCAAAAATTCGGGAAATAAACTTTATTCCTAGCAATGGCACCAAATGTTACCTCCCAAACCCTCACCTTGGGTGACAAAGCCCTAGCCATAGGTGAAACCCTATGGGTAAATATAGAAAGGCTACCCTGAAATATCCTTAATCCAGCGGATCTGGATATCTACTGCTGAACTACAGTTTTGCCACTGAAATTTGATACCTGGGGCTTTCTGAATGCGTTTGAGTTAATGTGTGAACATGCTTGGTGATTTTTGCATGTGTGTTTCAATTCATTAAGTGTTTTAGCAGTATAAAGATAATGCATGCGAAAGAAGGATAACACAACTCACTGATATATATAATGAGGAAAAAGCAGGAAATACAATAATAAGTTGGGAGCAGATATACTAATTGTCAGTTAGATCTCATGGATCGTCACTGGAATACAAATCAACTAACAAGAAATACCCGTGATCAAAAGAATGAATGCTGGTCTACACATGCATGGAGAGATCAACAAAAAACAGTCCAACAACTCACGGTAACTGCTGTAGAATCTGGAAAACTCGCCTTGATGGCGATACTCGTCCAAATGAGCTGGAAACTGTTTCAAAAGAAGCGCCCTGGCCTCTAGGCTGATCCTGATGACTGTCGGACTGAAGATCTGACCTCTGAAGCTCCGGATGTAACCCCCTGGGGGTTTGCGCACCTCCTGGGCTGTGGGAGTGAGCCCTAATGATTCCACCGGCGGAATCTGACGATGTATGACTCGGAACGATCGTCATGGCCTCCTCTGTAATGGGTCGGAAGGGTTTCCTCGGATTTGCTACGGAATACCCCCTGGAACCCCAAATGTACTTCCTCAAGCGCTATGCCCTGAATTACTGTTTTCTGCTTTCCGTGAGATTCTACCGTCGGAAATTGACGACAGATGGCTCAATAGGTGTGCCCTTGCTAGCTCTCTAATGGGTCGTACGGGTCGACCAAATACTGAACTGTCTCAAGTGGCCGCACAAACCCTCTCTCTAGCACTTGCGCCCTCATTGGCTGAGCTGCGCAATCACTGAAATGGATACTTGTAATGCACGGTGAAATACCTGAATGATATCTCTGATGGGATAGGGTGTGTCTGTCAACACTAAAACCGATCAATGGTGGTGGTTTCCTCCAGAAATCCACAAAACAACAAGGGGGTCGATTTCCTCCTTCTCTGCAAATATCTCAACATCAAATCATAACATAATGAGGAATTAGGTCGAATTCCTCCCTTAATACTCTTCCCGATCTAATTCCCCATTGACATCACTTAAGCTAGGCTCTTTTCCTCCTAAGGTGAGTAATTAATTAATGAAGTCCCCTTTTAGCACCTTTTCGTTCTAATTCTTCGTTGACTTAGGCTTACGTGACTTTTCCTATGCTTTTTGGCATAGTTCATTGTTTAGCCATCAAATCACCCTTATTTCTCCTATTGTTCCCTGTTTGTGCCTGACTATAGTCCACGGGAACACATAGACTACTAAGTCACTCCCTGCTGGTCTACTCTTCGGAACGGGACATCACAGTCCTCCCTTCTCGAGATTGCTCGTCCTGTAGCAACATCAATCCCGGGTGCTACAAAATATGCTCTCCCTCCCATGTGGCATCCTCCACTGGAAGACCCCTCTATCTAACCAAGCACTCCCTGATGACTTTGCTCCTCAACCTGCCCTCTCTCTACTCGAGCACCTCCTCCGGCACTAGCTCCAACTGGCCCTCCTCATCCAAAGGTGGCAAGTCCTCTGAAATGCTGACCTGCTGTCCCACTGCCTTTTTAAGGCAAGAAACGTGAAAGACGTTATGAATCTTGCTACCCTCTGGTAGCTCTAGCTTGTATGCCACCTCACCTACCCTCGTGATGACTCTGTATGGCCCATAAACTTTCGGCCTCAGCTTCTCTGCTCCGCTCCTCTTCAAGGAGGACTATCTGTATGGCTGTAATCGTAGAAAAACCAAATCCCTTACCTCGAAACTGCGCTCGTCTCTCTGCCTGTCTGCATAGATCTTTTGTTGGTTCTGAGCTGTCTGCAATTTTTCCCTCACTGCCTGCAGAATCCTCTGACTCTCCTCCACCCAGTCTTTGGCCCCCGAGACCCTGCTGTCTCCAAACATCGTCTCCACAAAAGAGGGTGCATCGTATCCATACAATGCTCTGAATGGTGACATCCTGATAGACATATGGTAAGTCGTGTTGTAGCAATACTCACCCAAGTGCAACCATCTCACCAATGTGTGCTGCTGTCCTCCCACATAGTTTCTCAGATACCCCTCCACCCATTTGTTGATAATCTTTGTTTGTCCATCTGTCTGTGGATGGTAGCTGGTACTCGTAGCTAGCTCTGTGCCTGCCAACCGAAAAAGCTCCTGCCAAAACGCGTTGATGAAGTGCCCATCTCTATCACTGACTATCTGCTTGGGTAAACCATGCAACCGGAATACCTCTCTGAAAAACAACTCTGCTACCTGTATGGCCTTGTAGTCCGTGGGTATGGCAAAGAAATGTGCAAATTTGGTCAGCTTGTCGACCACCACAAATATACAGTCCCTGCCCTGTACTCAAGGAAGGCCTGTAATGAAATCCATAGAAATGCTCTCCCATTTCTGCTCTGGAATGGGTAGAGGTTGAAGCAACCCCACAGGGTGTGTCTGCTCGAACTTGTTCTGCTGACAAGTCGTGCACTCCCGGATGTGTTTCAGTACATCATTCTTGAGACTCTTCCATGAGAATCTCTCCCTGATCTGCCTATACGTTTTGAAGTACCCCTGATGTCCCGCTGTAGGCGAATCGTGACACATCTTTAGAATTTTCTCCTTCAGGGTAGATTCTGGAACCAAATAGATCCGGTCTTTGTAGAAAATGACATCATTTAGAACCCGGTACCTATCATCCACCACCTGTCCATCCATCACCTCACAAGCAAATTTGTTTTTGGAGTACTCTACCAACAAATGTGTTTTCCAATCTGTGCAAATGTCCATCATCGAACACCTTGGTGGCCTCCTGGACAAGGCATCTGCTACGACGTTCCTCTTTCCCTTGACATACTCAATGTCAAAGTCAAAGGCTTGGATCTTCGAGACCCACTTCTGTTGTTTCTCTGACTGAGGTCTTTCTGATCCAGGAAATACTTGAGATTGTTGTGATCAGTCTTCACTACAAATCTGCTACCCACCAGATATTGCCTGAATTTGGTTAAGGCATGCATGATTGCTAGCATTTCCTTGTTGTAAATAGAGTAGAGTCATTCCGACTCGTTGAGCTTCCTACTCTTGAACACAATGGGATGGTCTCCTTGCATCAAAATTGCTCCAATCCCCCCCCTGATGCGTCGCACTCTAAGACAAACGTTTGCGAGAAGTTTGGAAGGGCTAGAACAGGGCATGTGCTCATAACCTCCTTCATTTTATCAAATGTCTGCTGTGACTCCTCTGTCCAATGAAAGGCACCCTTCTTGGTCAAGTCTGTGAGTGGTGCTCCCAACTGTGAAAAGCCCTTGACGAACCGCCTGTAGTAACTGCATAACCCAAAGAATCCCTTCAACTCTATGAGGTTCTTGGGTGTTGGCCAATCCATAATGGTCCTGATCTTCTCCTGATGAACCTGTACTCCCTGCTCACTAGTGGTATGCCCCAAGTACAATAGTTCTCTCATGCCAAACTCACACTTGGATTCCTTGGCATATAATGACTGTGCCTGCATAATACCCAAGACCTCCTCCAAATGTGCGAAATGCTCATCCCACGTCCTCCTGTAGATCAATATATCATTGAAGAATACCAAGAGGTATTTCTTCAATTGCCCTCTGAAGATGTGGTTCATGCAAGACTGGAAAGTGGCAGGTGCATAACTCAAAATGTACGAAATGGCATCTGAATGCTGTTTTCTCTATGTCCTGCTCCCTGATGCTGATCTGATGATACCCTGACCATAGATCAATCTTGGTGAAGAAAACTGCCCCATGCAACTCGTCCATCAACTCATCTATGCGCGGAATGGGGTACCTATTTTTGATCGTTTTCTTGTTGAGAGCTCTGTAATCAATGCACATCCGCAACGTGTCGTCCTTCTTTAGTACCAGAATGACGGAAGAGGCAAAAGGACTTGTGCTGGGCTTTATGTGCCCCATCGCAAGCAATTCTTTGATTGCTTTCTCAATCTCGTCCTTGAATCTCTTGGGGTGCCTATAGGGCGTGGTGATTACTGGTGTAGCCCCTGCCTCCAACTCGATCGTGTGCTCAAATCCCCTATCTGGTGGTCTCATTGGTGGTATCGGCCCAAACACTGGCTCATACTGATTCAAAATCTCTCGGATCTGTGGATGGTACTCCTCTCTGCCCTTTGAATCCTTCCGTGTGGTGATCAAACACTTTGCTGCATAGGCCACATCACCGTGACAGAAGATCCGTTCCATCCGTTTTGTCGATATTGCTCGTGGTGCTCCTGTAGACATGCCTCTCAGTACCACTCTCGATCCACTGGCGTCTCTAAAGCTCATGGTAAATGTCTGATAGTTGAACCCAATCTCCCCCAATGAATATAACCATTGTACCCCCTATACTGCATCAGTATCTGACATGTCAACTACATAGAAAGTATCTGTCAAGGTGTAGTTTCCTAGTTTGACCTCTAGGTCTAGGATCATGTCCAAACATGTCATCGTGTACCCATCTTCCACTGCCACATGGAATCCCTCAAACTCCTCAGTGCGTAATCCCCTCCTGGCTACTAAGGATGCATCTATGAAATTGTGGGTGGCCCCACCATCAATTAAAGTGGTCATGCATTGCCCTTGTACGAGGCCCTTGAGCCTGAGAGTGTTGTACCTGGGTACTCCTGAAAGGGTTGCTATGGTTCCCCCTTTCACCTCTCTACGAGGTTTTGTCTCCTCCTTGGGCTGTGCCCCGGGCGGTATCTGAGGATTCTTCGGTTGCTGCTCTGGCTCATGTGTGGTCTCATCCTCTGAATCACTGTCTGCCCGTGCCCCGATATCCTCATCCTCCTCCTCACTGCCTGATTCTACTTCAATGTAGTGGATCTGTCCCTTTCCCATGCATCTATTCCTTCGGATCCAAGGGTCTTTGCAAGAGAAGCAAAGTTTCTTCCTCATCAACTCCTGTCTCGTGTCATCATCTAGCTTGGGCTTACCCTTCCATTCCCTTTGAGGATTCTTCTAATCCTTGTCTCTCTGTGGTATAAAGGGTTTGGTAAAGGTTTTGGGTTTCATTGCTGAGTCTCCCATGTCTATCGTGCGCACAATGACCTCCTGTAAGGTGTGATGCTTGAAATCCTTAACCTGGCCCCTCAATGGCTCTCTCAATGCCTCGATGAACATCACCAGTTTGTGCTCTGATATGTCTAATACGTCCACTGCCTTCTGCTGGAACTTTGTGACGAAGGCCTCAACTGATCCGGTTTGCCTCAAATGTGTATGGTCCCTGAAATGGAGCTCTGGGTCTCTCCTGTCAAATCTCTCCATCAACCTCTCAGTGAACTCCAAATATGATGTAATGTGGCTGTGACCCAACGTCACCAGCTCATGGTACCACCACTCGTGGGCCTCCCCCTCCAAGTGCAAAATGGCGAAGCTGATAGCTTCTGACTTTGTCATTGGGTTAAGCTTGAAGTATGTGTCAAGATTCTGAACCCATGCCTGAGTTGAGCAACGTGATGAACCGTCGAAAGCAGGAATGTTCAACTTTCTCACTTTCTTGATGAATCCATGTTGTGAGTCTGCCCGTTGCATCTCTGTGCCTCCCGGGGTCTGTTTCGATATCTGATCGAACAATAGTCCATCAAACTCATGTCTGCGTGAAACTCCGGTCCTAGTGCCAAGTAGTCTCTCTTGTACTTCCCGAACGGATCCTGCGACACCACTTGTCCCTGACCCGATTGTCCTCCTGCCTGCCCGGGCTGTCCCAAAGGCTGTCCCAATGACTGTCTTGTCTGGAATTGTGGGTATAAAGGTCGGGAATCCTCCCAGACGATGTGTAAGCTCGGACTGGTGAAGGGTTTGGACTAGCCCCTCCCTGAGATCCACTGGAACCACTGGCCCCACCTCCTTGGTGTCCTCCTGAACCACTCGGCCCTCCTGTGGCATTGGCACCTATAGTGCTCATGTTATGCTGGAGCATCTGTGCACTAAGGTTCATTTGCTGGATGGCGGTCAACATGTCTCTCTGTCCCCTAGCTCGGTCATTCAACATGGCCTGCGTACTGTCAAAATGTATCTCGGGGCCTTTCCCCCTACCCTCAGGTGTCTCATGCTTGTCATCCATAGTCCCCTCTATCTCGACCTCTATGTTTGAACTGATATGCTCTCTGTTCTTTATCTCTGGCTCTGTATCTGACTCAAGTGTAGAACGGGGTGTAATCCCTTCGATTTCTATCTCTCCTATCTCTGTTATGACCTTTGCGGTACTGAATGTACTCGTCCCCAATATGTCCTCGACCCTCTTGGTATTCTTCACCTGTTCCTGGAATCATGGGGTCATGAGAAGCACTTCTTCATAGGCTGGCAGGAAGAAGGCTCTGATACCACTGAAATATCCCTGATCCAGCCGATCTGGATATCTACTGCTGAACTACAGTTTTGCCACTGAAATCTGATACTCTGGGGGTTTCTGAATGTGTTTGAGTTAATGTGTGAAGTTGTGAACATGCTTGATGATTTTCGCATGTGTGTTTCAATTCACTAAGTGTTTTCATAGATCGTCAGTTAGATTTCATGGATCGTCACTGGAATACAAATCAACTAACAAGAAATACCCGTGATCAGAAGAATGAATGCTGGTTTGTGCATGCACGGATAGATCGACAAAAAATAGTCCGACAACTCACGGTAACTGTTGTAGAATTTGGAAAACTCGCCCTGATGGCGATACCCATCGGAATGTGCTGGAAACTATCTCAAAAGAAGCGCCCTGGCCTCTAGGTTGATCCCGATGATTGTCGGACTAAATATCCGACCTCCGAAGCTCCGGATGTCACCCCTTGGGGGTTTGCGCACCTCCTGGGCTGCGGGAGTGCGTCCTAGTGATCCCACCGGAGGAATCTGACGATGTATGACTCGAAACGATCGTCCCGACCTCCTCTGTAATGGGTCGAAAGGGTTTCCTCGGATCTGCTACGAAATACCCCCTGGAACCCCAAATGTACTTCCTCAAGCGTTGCGCCTTGAATTACTATTTTGTGCTTTCCAGGAGATTCTACCGTCGGAAACTGACGACAGATGGCTCAATAGGTGCGCCCTTGCTAGCTCTCTAATGGGTCGTAGGGATCGGCCAAATACTAAACTGTCTCAAGCGGCCGCACAAACCCTCTCTCTAACACTTGTGCCCTCATTGGCTGAGTTGCGCAATCACTGAAATGGATACCTGTAATGCACGGTGAAATACCTGGATGGTATCTTCGATGGGCTAGGGTGTGTCTCTCAACACCGAAACTGATCAATGGTGGTGGTTTCCTCCAGAAATCCACAAAACAACAAGGGGGTCGATTTCCTCCTCCTCTGCAAATATCTCAACATCAAATCATAACATAATGAAGAATTAGGTCAAATTCCTCCCTCAATACTCTTCCCGATCTAATTCACCATTGACATCACTTAAGCTAGGCGCTTTTCCTCCGATGGTGAGTAATTAATTAATTAAGTCCCCCTTTAGCACCTTTTCGTTCTAATTCTTCGTTGACTTAGGCTTAAGTGACTTTTCCTATGCTTTTTGGCATAGTTCATCGTTTAACCACCAAATCACCCTTATTTCTCCTATTGTTCCCTGTTTGTGCCTAACTATAGTCTACGGGAACACATAGACTACTAAGTCACTCCCTGCTGGTCTACTCTTGGGAACAAGACATCACAGTCCTCCCTTCCCAAGATTGCTCGTCCTGTAGCAACATCAATCTTGGGTGTTGCAAAATATGCTCTCCCTCCCATGTGGCATCCTCCACTGGAAGACCCCTCCATCTAACCAAGCACTCCCTGATGACTCTGCTCCTCAACATGTGCTCTCTCTGCTCGAGCACCTCCTCCGGCACTAGCTCCAACAGGCCCTCCTCATCCAAAGGTGGCAAGTCCTCTGAAATGCTGACCTGCTGTCCCACTGCCTTTTTAAGGCAAGAAACATGAAAGACATTATGAATCTTGCTCAATTGTTGTATGAGATCGGACTCAACTTCGTCATATGAATCTTGCTCAATTGTTGTATGAGATGGGACTCAACTTCGTCAAATGTAGTTGCTCAATTGTTGTATGAGATCGGACTCAACTTTGTCATATATGTATTTAGTTTATCTAATGTAGTCATATATGCATTCTAAACCTCTAGATCCATGTGTAGTCGTCTTTTCACCCCACCACCAGGTGCTAGTTCTTCCAACCACGATGTAGAATAATATTTTTGTGTAAGGACATATGCTAAGGCATGGTGTGGAATATATAGCATTTCCCAATGTTTTTGCAACGCTTTACGGATATGGCCATAAAGGTCTCTTCTCTAGCCACAAGAATGCCCTTAATTTGGCCTACCATGGTGTCCCATTTTCTCATACATCTCCGCAGTCATTGACTGATCTGAATCTGCAAACCAAATCATATTATAAATGCTTTGTGAATTGCAGAACATACTTTACCTGTGACCAAAACTGACGATAAAAAATGGTTTCCCACACCTCATATTAAAGCTCTTTATCATAAGCTTGCAACCTCAACTGCTCTCGTGACTCACTCACAACCAAGTTAGCCAATGACCATCTTACCTTCAAAATCCACTTGAAGGTGAGGTAATAGCTACCAAATCTTGTCCTTGCAAGCTCAAGCAACTAGAACTTAGAGTGAGTGTGGAAACTATAGTGGATAACACTATGCGTGGTGAGGAATTTTATGATTTTCCCTTTCTTGTACAAATTATAATCCATTTGCATTCTCTAGGATTCAACTTAAAAAATATCATGCATCAAAAGTTTCAAAACTTCAATGTGAGCACCAAACAATTGTACCAAAAAATGTGAGGCTGTACCTGCTCCATTATTTCTCTTGCTGCCTTGGAATTAAATGCACTATTAGTAATTACTTGAATCACATTGAATAGCTCAATGTTTGTAATGGTTTTTAGTGAGAGGTCTACAATGTTAGGTCCAATCTTATGAATCGCTGAGTTGTCATGGCCTACAAGGAAGATTGCACCAGTGGTTGACACAACAATTACATGTTTTAAGGAAAGGTTTTTAACATTTGTCTAGTGATCAAGTACAATGGATACCCTGTGTTCGCCCCACTAATTTGTAAACCTCCCTAGAGATCTCTCGATTTTGGTGTTTTCCTTGTTGAGTAATATGGTTCTAGCTTTCTCATACTTGGACTCTTGTATCCTTTAGGGGCATTGTTGATGTTCCTGTTGACCACCTATTTCAACTAGGGGTCAACTCCATGTTCCATGAAGATATGTACCTAGTAGTAGAACCTTTTTGAATATTTTTTCTCAACATGGCAAATTTTGCCCTCGACACGCTTTTCTATGTAATTGGAATTTCCGCTCCCCTGCGTGGGATAATATTGTAATATGCTAGCATGAGTAAATTTTTGTCTAGTTACCTAGGACTTTATCATTAGGGAAGTCCTTTCATCGAGTGTTTTTTTTTTCCTTAAGTAATTAACCTTGCTTAATT
>ML834248.1:25232-38196 GCA_009831015.1 Picea engelmannii
CTAGGGCCTAGGGTTACCTACACCCTAGTAGCTATTTTCCCCCTAGGGTTTGGTAGTTGAAGCCTTGGGTTACCAACACTTCAACTGTTGACCTCTCTTGTCTTTGGTTCTCTTACTATCATCTTTTCCTTCAAGATTTGTTGTTACCTAAAAGACTCCATTTTCCCTAAAGGCACTAATCTAAGACTTGCTATTGAGTGATTGACAAAAACCACTATCAAAACCTATACCTTAAGCTCTCTACTAACTACTCCTAACCCTAGAATAGTCTAATCTACTAACTTAGTTGATGTTGTTACAAATATAAGCTACAACCATCTATTGCAGCAATAAAAGCATCTAAAAACAATTGAAAAAGTTGATTAATGCACTGCCTTACTTGCTTCTGACAAATGCTAGTATTTTGATGTTAATAAGTGATAATTCTTGGTCATTTTGAAGCCATTTTAAGACACTTATTGTGAAGCTATTGTCTTATAAATATTGCTGCTACAAATTTCTGTTTGCTTCACCATTATATCAACCATTTCTTTTATTGATAAAGTCCGTGGTTTTATGAAGTACGAACAAGAAGTTGTACTTGCGAAAGATATTTTCTTGTTGCTTTGTTCCGAGCAGGTACATCTTGATATTTCACTACTTCATTGGTTAAAACCCCACGGCTTTCTGATCAGTGTGACTTGTGAGGGGACATTTTCATAGACATCTTAACCTTGCCTTCTCAAACCCCCAGGTCACTGGGGACGTCTCCCTTGGGCGATCAACCCTAAATAGAAAGAGGCATTCTATTGAGGTGATAATGATAAGATAACCTTCGTTACGCCAATTTGCCTTTCCATTAACCTTTCCTTTGATCAAAGTACAAATTGTGCGATAACATTTTGGCGCCATTGTCGGGGAACACTGAGTCAATTCTCCTCAAAGACGACACTTCTCGGTAAGCCTTTCTTCAAAAGCCTTTACTTTACAAAGCTTACCTAGCGACTCCACTGAGGGTGATCCCCTCATCCCTTTGGTAATTTCAAGAAAATTATCTAGCGACTCCACTAATGATGAAACGAACCATGACTTCTCAATGGGACCCGAGAAACTTCAAACCCTTGGACATGCATAAAATCTCGGGATACCCTAGGAAAATGCCCCCTAAGTATGAAAATTGGCTCCCTAGGTTCATTGGTAGTGATAGGGAGAGAGCCGACTATCACATGGATGATTTTTGGGCTTTCTTTCAATTCCACCTTATCAGTGATGATGCTAAAGATTTGGCAATGAAGCTCTTCTCCGCCACTCTTCATGACAACGCTAGGAGGTGGTATGACAATCTCCCTGATGCTAGCATCACAACTATGGAACAATTGGAAGAAACCTTTCTCAAAAGATGGGGCATTCAGCTAGAAGACATCCCAGTACTACTAAAAAGACTCGAGCATATAAAACAAACTGAGAATGAAACTGTCAGACAGTTCCAGGATAGGTTTGAGGACATACTATATTGAATTCCTGGAAGCCATCGTCTTGAAGACAAATACATCCTTCATCTCTATACCAATGCACTCTTAGTGCATCTAGGGTTTCCCCTCAGTAAAAAGGGCCCAAGAACGCTCGATGACGCTCACAACATGGCCACACAAATCGAGGAGAATATCTCTTTGTCCAAGAGAAAACACATCTTCTTTCTAGGAACCAAAGTTGATGACCCCAAAGGTACCCCAGATACCCTCAGTCTAGAGAGATTACTTTCCCTTGATATCTTTGAAAGAAGGGAACAAGCCATCAACCAACAGGAGGTTGAGGAGAGTGATCCTAATAAAGTTTTCCAATCCCATGAGGAAGGGCAAGAATTTACTCATGCTTCTACTGAAGATAACAAAGATATGGTTAAAGAGCGAAAGCCTGTAGATATCAAACACAATGATGAAGTATCAATATGTGCTCCTCCCTCCGATGAAATCCACGAGCCTATTCCTCCTACACAAGAAGAAGAGGATGAGGTTAGTCACTTTCCTTTTCAGGATTTTGATAATACCTTATTCTTTGATTTAGAGAGTGTAGGAGAAAAGAAATCTTCGGGCAAGGTAGATCCTCCTTGTTGTACAATTGAAGATGTAGAAGCAAGTCTTCCATTTGATGAAGCTATCCAAATACTTGAAGCTCCTGCACAAGAAGAAGTAAGCAAGGTGAGCTGTTTCCCTTTCCAAATTTTTAATGATTCTTTATCTTATGATGTGGAAAGTGAAGAAGTGTTGGATGTTTTTACCCCTTCATGCTATAATGAAGATGATGATTTTGTTGATAATATTGAAGAGTTCATACATGTCGGGTAGCGTAATTGGGATGTGATTGGATATGATAGGGATCCCATTTACGACATTTAGGGTCATGTCCAAAAGTTGCCTTTACCATTATCACATGAAGTTACTAATAAATTTGACATTTGGCAACAAGGACATGGCATGATTACAGATACTTTTCAAACACCCAAGGATGACCTAGTCCTTTATTCTCCTAATGATTTTTGGTCATACCTTGAGGATTTTGATGAATACTCCTCTGAGCACTTCGATTTATTCTATGAAGAAAGTTATCAACCATTGTTGTGCTTAGATCTTGATAAGAGTGAGGAAGTCGTTTGCCTAAAGTAGGATACTTGTGATAAGATTTTCCACTTCCCTTTGATTACTTTGCCTCACTATGTCACTAAAAGTATGGTTTGGAAACATGTCCCTTATCCCAAGTCTTCTATAGGACAAAACCTCCTTTTGGATTTTAGGGGAAGGTTGAATACCTCAAGAAGAAGCTTACTATCACAGTCTTCCAACTTCCCCTTAAGAAATTGTCGGTCATTCTTTCGGTTCTTGCTAATCCCTTCCCAGGCCTCAGGTTATGAAGATGTCCGAGGCAGGCAACATTTAGACTCTTTGAGTCGGTCTTTTGAACCCTTGACTTTTCACGATCTCTTCTTGAAATGGATTGAGCACTTTCTTGAGAGAATGACTTGGAGCCATTTTGTCCTTCCCACCCGCCTCCATGAGCTAGACCTTACAATTTCCAATGATGCAATATATTTTCTAACTCATGTTATTTTTGTGCTTAACTTATCATTGCTTTGGTTTATGATGAAGCACAGAGGCAGGTATTGTGAGACATTGCTAGGGTGGTTTCACTGGCTATTTGACTACACCTAACATTCAACCAACAGGTAAGTAGAGGTAAGTAGGTAGGCATTTGCATTCATTGTATATACCATTTGCATTCATTGTATATACCATTTGCATTTCATGCTAGAGTAGTTGTTTTTCCATTTGTATATATGTCTGCTTTCATTTTCTGTACCACATATGAGCCAGGGGTGATACCACCACCCCAAATGATTGCTAATAATCTTCTGTTGAGATCAAGCAGGTCATAGGTCATGCCAGAGATGTTGAGGTTCTCATGCGCTCTACGGTGAGCACATGTCCTCGAGTTGGAGCCAGATGTTATCACCTAGCCTAGGGATAACTAAGAAGATTATGTCTCGAGGCCCACAAATCCTAGATATGGAGTACTGAGAGCCATATTGACTTGAGCCTGGCCCTGGAGGGCCCATCCTTTTTCTTCTTCAGCGCCTCCACCTTGTCAGCAACAACAACATCCATCCCATCGGCCTGGTCCTTCAGCAGCAGTGGGTCTTGCTCCATGAGGTAATGAGTCCGGGTATCATGGTATGTGTCACTCTGATTCTCAAAACATTTGAATATGTGCATTTAATTCTTTTTACTTCTAACGTGTGCTTGGACCTTATGCCTTTCCACTTGTCCACACCTGGGGGGAATGACAGGATGCCCTAGTAAGTTGGTTCCCATAGGGTTTGAGTTGCCACTGGGTGGGTTCATGAAAGGTCATCTGTTCCTACCATACTTACCACTTTTCATCTTTTCCCTCTCATTCATCCCATACATTGGTTCGAGCATTGGGTTTGCCAAGCTAGCAAAGGGTTGTACCATACCTTGTGGGAAGAAGGGGCTAAAGGCCCAGCGGGTAAAAGTAGGTAGCAAAAGATAAAAGCCAAAAGAACAAAACCTTCAGATGCTTCACCCAGGGATCCTCGAGAAAGCAATAAAAGGCTTCTCAACAAGAAAGAGAGGGACCCATGAAATAATAAAATCAAGACCTAGTTGGAGGATAAGGGGTCTCATCACGAGCCATCCTATTCGGTCCATGGGCATGTAGCAGTATGAAACTACCATTCAGTTGGTCACCACGCTAGGGTAGTGGCTCTTGGTGGCATAGCTAAGAGAAAGGGGGTCTCATCACGAGCCAACCTTCTCATCTCCATGAAATGCTTGTGGGTAACATTGTCACCACTGGTCACCACGTTAGGGCAGTGTCCCCTAACTAGTCTCTTGAAAGAAAAAACAATAAGATAAAAGGATAAAAGGCATGAATGGGCTTGGAAACATTTGCATCCATGACAAGGTGCAACTCACCCTCTTCAGAGGCACCCACAGGTAAGCCATACATTCCCTGTCATCACTGCACCCATTGCTCATACATCCCTTACCGCCTCACCCACTTACATGGACTGGATTTGTCTTCACCCGAAAACATGCCACTTCCAATGAGAACTAGCTCAATAGGACATCATAACGTCCCCACCAAACCTGGCTTGTAGAATAGCATAACGTCTTTGAGCACTTGTTTGAGAAAAGGGGCTTTTATGCACATGTTTAAATAACTTGATTATTAGATGTGATTGACATTGCTATGATCCCTGTGACTTATGAGCCCATGGAGGGCGTACTTGTTGTTGTTGCAGGGCCACTCCCGACAGACAGGTACACATGGGGAGATGATTAGTTCGGACCTCCATAGGGATAAAATCCCACCAAATGGATGCTGAGACCCCATTTGGGGGCAGAGACAGATCAGAGGTTTGCACCAGAGAAAGAGGAGGACGTTGCACCAGAGACAGCCTGGCAGGCTTGGACCTAGGGGGGTCTTTCCCTTCTCAGTATGATGTAGGCCTTGAAAGGCCCATGACGTCGCCCATGTGACCCCTGACGTCACCCAACGTTTTGTACACTTTGGAGGTAGTTGTGTGCCAAGTGGCACGTGTGGTTTGATCTAGAGGCCTTAGGAGGCATAAGGTTTTTCTCGTGGAGGTCAACGTTGCCCTAAAAAGGCCTAACGTCACCCTAAAGGGCATGATGTCACCTTTTCTGCTTGATTTAGGGTTTTATTATGTCATTTACTGTAAAAACTGGATATTACATGTAAACTAGCCATGTCGGCCTTTTTGACCTAATTTTGGTCATTGAAACTGTATAAATAAGGGTTTTTGCCCTTGTATTTTTCATCATCTTTCACTCACACTTGCTGAGGTCTGAAATTTGCGCCCTATTTGGGTTTACATGACTGAAATTTAGTGCGCACTTGCTGAAGGAGGCTTATTTTGGACTATTTTGGCAATTTTTTTGGTGGAAGTGTTCAACTAGAGTGTTTGCTAGATGATTCTTGGTGGATGTAAGTAAAATTTCTACAATTCTTCTTCATTGAATGGTTATCGTTATGTTTATCTTGCATTTACATTAAGATTATGAAATTGCTAGCTTAAAACCCTAGGAGGCTAAGCACATGTTATTGTCCTTGCCTTAATAGCTTTCACCTACTAGATTTTGCTAAGAAGCCGATTTTCTTGAAACTTTTGCTAAGGGCCTTGCCATTGCAACACCCTAGCACATTTTGCTTCATCTAAGCCGTCATTACTTCATCCTTGAGCTAAAGAAGGAGGAAAACTACTAGGGCCTAGGGTTACCTACACCCTAGTAGCTATTTTCCCCCTAGGGTTTGGTAGTTGAAGCCTTGGGTTACCAACACTTCAACTGTTGACCTCTCTTGTCTTTGGTTCTCTTACTATCATCTTTTCCTTCAAGATTTGTTGCTACCTAAAAGACTCCATTTTCCCTAAAGTCACTAATTTAAGACTTGCTATTGAGTGATTGACAAATACAACTATCAAAACCTATACCTTAAGCTCTCTACTAACTACTCCTAACCCTAGAATAGTCTAATATACTAACTTAGTTGCTGTTGTTACAAAGATAAGCTACATCCATCTATTGCAACACTAAAAGCATCTAAAAGCAATTGAAAAAGTTGATTAATGCATTGCCTTACTTGCTTCTGACAGATGCTAGTATTTTGATGTGAATAAGTGATTATTCTTGGTCATTTTGAAGCCATTTTAAGGCACTTATTGTGAAGCTATTGTCTTATAAATATTGCTGCTACAAATTTCTGTTTGCTTCACCATTATATCAGCCATTGCTTTTATTGATAAAGTCCATGGTTTTATGAAGTACTAACATCAAGTTGTACTTGCGAAAGATATATTTTCTTGTTGCTTTGTTCCGGGTAGGTACATCTTGATACTTCACTACTTCATTGGTTAAAACTCCGGGACTTCTTGTGAGAGGGGACATTTTCATAGACATCTTAACCTTGCCTTCTCAAACCCCCAAGTCACCGGGGACGTCTCCCCTAGCGCATCAACCCTAAATAGAAAGAGGCATCCTATTGAGGTGACAGTGATAGCATAACCTCCGTTACGCCAATTTGCCTTTCCATTAACCTTTCCTTTGATCAAAATACAAATTGTGCGATAACAGGTTGCATATAAATTTAGTGGTTCCACCCTCTCCCTCCCCCTGTTTTGTCACATACTTCTACAAGGGTGTTAAATGAGTTTAACTTTTATCTTCACCAACATTTTTACCTTCTTCCCCTTCATACTTCTTCCTCCTCTTCATAGGATGGGTAATTATGAACATTCTCATCATCTTCTCCATGATCCCTATTTCCCACTATCACCATTAGAATAGAAAATGGAAGCATACACCACATGAGGAACATTTTCTTCAAGTCTTTAATGAAAAACCTGCAATAGAATGAGGGAGGAGGAACAAGAAAGAGTAGGAGAAGAGAACAAACCCGCAAACAAACAACTTCGAGAAAAAAAAGAAAGAATGGGCTTAGAGATTACTTGTTCAGTTCTCTAACAATAGTACTATGGCAATCTTCAGTCTCCCCTCTAAGCTCTCACAAATCTGCTCTCTTGAAAAACCAGAGAGAAGCTTACTCAAAATCCTAGCCAAGATGAGTCAAATGAGAAGAAAAATGAGTGAAGTAGTGATTTTATAAGCATTGGATTCCTTTGAGATAAATGTGGGCCAATTGGGGCCTTCCCATGGGCCCCACATGCAAAACAAAAAATAAAAGAACAAAGAAAATTGTGGCCTAAGCAGGAGCTTCATGGACCACCACTTCCAAAAGAGATGTGTTTTGGGAGGGTGCTCCCACCTCGCTCTCTGATGGAGTGCACTTTGGGAGAAGGTGCAGGAAGGAGGGGAAAGCTCCTTGGTATCACTGCTCCTGAAGTACTAAGTATGGCCATTAAATATCTAACTTTAGCACCTCCCTTACTAGTCGTACTAGAAATTACAGCAATCTCATCTCTGAAATACACAAGCTTTTCTCTAATTATTGATTATGGAGGGTCTTGTTTGATATATTTTCCCAACATGAGCATTCAATGCTTGCATTTCTTCTGTTTTCTTGTAGTTGTGGCCATATAGGAGGCAATACCTGGTAGATGTGACCGCATTGGTTAATAGAGTACAAGCAGATGAAAAGGAACAAACTACTACCTTGAGTTGTAATGTCTCCAACAGGGATTTTTATTCTTATAGAGAGAATTATATTTGAGATTTTATCAAGTTAGGTATCGAGAGTTCCTTTTATGCGCTTGTTAGCACAAATTTCTACCCTCCAATCTGAGCTGATAAACTTGTTATGAGAGTGGTAAAAACTTGGCTAATTATAGGAGAAATAGCCCTAGATGTCACTGGCTAAACCATTCTCCATTCGGGCTAGGCCTTGCTAGCCTCTGGGGGGAGTCCCTAGGCACAATGAAGCGCCTTGCTGGCTGATCTAAGGTCTGATTTCTGCGTTAAAACTAAAAAATCAGCGAGCTGTTTTGTCTTGGACAGTGTGTGAAAGCGGTCCAAAATAGTGAGAAAATCGATCTTATACGCTTGGAGGGAACCTGCAGGGTTAGCACAATGAAGATAGACTGGAAAGAAGATGAAAACTATTCAAAATGATCGAAATTAACCATGATAAAGAGTTCAGAAAATGACTTATTAGATTACAAATTTACCATAATATCGCCAAAAAAAGAGGTTTGAATGACAAACACACACTTCTTTATTGATAAAGCTTCCAAGAGAGCTGATTGCACCACACTTTGACAAGCCTACAACCGATACAATGACTACTTTGCTCAAAGAGGAGCCACTAGACTAGAGAAAGAGAGAAGTGAATGAGAGAGACACTACGCTGCTACTGCAAGAACCGACGAAATAAGCCAAGGCAAGCCTCCAATATATAGCTAGAGGGGGCGCATATCTCAAGGAGGAGGGATGCATGAAAGGGATAAAAATAGAGTCTAAGTTTAGAGTGGGCACATGAGTGCATGGGGGAGATAATTTTAGGAAACTCATGCGACCTCTCCCTCCATCATAAATTAATTATCATATGCTCCAATATTAGGAACATGTGCCCTAGCCTAGGTGGATGCTACATGTCGATCTCGAAGGCTGCAACTTGGCACTGCATGGATGATGACTGGACCTGCTAAATATAGAGGTAACTAAAAATAGAACCTCTAAAAATAGGGTTCTCTAAAAATAGATTCTTGATTCTATTTTTAGAAAAACTGTCCACATACATATTGCCAAAAATAGAAAGTCATCTAAATACCCTTGACTTTATACTCATTAATCTTGTTTTTCCGCAAGGGATCCGAATATGCCATTAGAACTGTCATGCGGGCCTTGATGCTCAACTTGCTAAAAATAGCAATTTAGGTCACATCATCCAGAAAAAGGTCCAAAGGCCTCTGGATGCCTTAAGGATCAATACCGCGCTCTTGGAATTTGAATCTGGGGCCTAAATCACAACCTGCCAAAAATAACAAGTTCCTGCATGTTGCTTGGAAAAATGTTATCGGGCCTAGAATCCTGCAAGGACTCATACTGTATGCTCTGAACTGCCCCAAACTGTTAGGAGACCCACTCAAACCGTGCCTCCTAAAAAGTAGCAACACTTGTATGTATACATCTCTCTCTCAAAAATGCATGGAAATCAAGTAGACTCTGATTTTGAACTAAGTAGCCCTATACTGATCATGTACCTGTCTCATGTGTGAACCAACCTCCTGCTCAACATAAGTGCTAAAACCCTGGGAAAATCTCAGCATGCCAACCAAAGTGCTGCACGCTAGCTCTTAACCCTCAAGGCTTTCAAGGGTGAAAATCTAGGGGTTAACAGGGCTTGAGGGTGGGTTTCTCATTACGAGTTTGTTGGTTTGGATAGTGAACAATTGTTGACTAATCTAATACACTGCTTTTGTTAAATATAAGTGTTTAGTTAAAGCTTATTTGATCTTTGTTTAGCTATGATGATATTTCTGCAGTTTGATATAAATCATGTGATTAATCTTATGTATGTTAATGTTTTTATAATGTTATGCTTTCCACTTTATTTTTTAGTCTAGGCGTATAACAGTGAGCATGGAAATTGTGTTTAAGCTTGTGTGATTTGAAGTCGTGACATTAAGTAATGAGGATGTCAATTTCAATGGATGTGATCTCAGAGAGCTGCAGAGAAAGATTACTCCTGATCCCAAGGGTGGAATTTGGGGCCATGACAGAAATCTTGACTTAGCTAATGTTTGCAAAGAATTGTAGTTTTCAATTCCAATGATTATTTTATTACTTATTCACGATTTTCTTTACCAATTATATTCCTCTAAAGCCTATACAAATTGATTTTGATAATTTTCAGGTAGACTTGACCCTTGAGGCTACACATTTGATAAGGTTCAAGCACAATTTTTGAAAGTGGAAAAATGTAGTCCTTCCTGAACCAATTTATCCCTTTGTCCATCCCGAAGTCTTGGTGGAAGTATGTGGTAGAATATCCTATCTTGAGATCCTCATTAATATTTTTGGATTGGTAGTGAAATAAAATTATTTTTTTCTACAGTTAATGCAAAATGGGATGGCAAATATGAGAGGGTATGTCTTATATTGAATTTTTTTTATCATGGGTGATGGAATCCTGATACATTTGATTCACCACAAGCCTTTTGCAGACATTTGAGGAGGGACACAGCATTGCAAAGTATGTCAATGAAGAACCTCCTTCATACATAAAATCACGCCTTGCACAATTGGGTACAAGTCTAGTCCTGAAAATGTTACTGGTAAAGACCATCTCGAAAATTGTAATTTCAATGATAGATCATTCCATGATTGCAATTGACATGCATCTGTTAGTTAAGCTTTTGAATATTGTATGATCATTTCTTTTGTTTCCAAAAGATAATCTTTTACTTTAGAATGGTTCCAAGTCTAAATGTCATCGAATATTAGATAAAATCAAGCTACGTGCCTTACTGAACTAGCACAATCAGGTGAAACCTAAAAAGTAAACCAGCCATTTCAGTTAGTACAGGAATGAAGAAACTGCTCCATTATAGTATTAGTGCCTTTCTCTTGAAATAAAATCACACTTGCCTAGAATTTTAGTTGATACAAATGCTGTTGTTTACAAGAGCGAATTAAAGGGTTTAAACTTCAAAGTATTCGTTACTCTTTAGAAGAGTTAATAAAATTGCAAGATGAAACAAGACCTAGGAAAGACAAAGCTGCACTTGAACCAAAAGAACTTTCTTTTATTTTCTGAACACTTGTATTTATCTTTGATTACAAAAAGACAAAAGAAAAGAAAAGAAGAAGTTGATTGATAATTACAATGCTTTTATGATTGGAAATTGTTTCAAAGGGTAAAGTTGGTACTTGTTAGGTCAATGTACTTACGAGTATCTTGTGGATATGCCTAGGTTACAATCACTTTAAGCAAAACCAAACCATATTAGTAGTCTATCAAACCCAACCTATAAAAATCTTAAATTGAGTTTTAAGTTGAAATCATGGTGATGCATTATTGATGAAGTAAGATGAGAACCAACTCCGAACTACTTGAGTGGGATTCAAAAGGCATGCATCTAGTGTTGAAGTGTGTAGGGGGGGTCGAATAATAAGGCCATCTCTCAGCTCCAAAAAGTGCTCTGCATAGAACGCCATCTTGTGGCTTAGCCCGCTTGGTGGATCGATCCAAGTAACTTGAATAAACTGCCTAATGATGTCCTCTCTTATGATCCTTTTAAACTCTTGCTTGTTCGGTAGGAGTCGATTGGGGGTGTCAAGAGAGTATCTGAACAGAGGAGGCTGTTGATCAAGATACCAACTATTTTAAGAAGACATGGGGCCTTTGCAAACCAACACTGAGTTCAACTAGAGGTACCGGTAGTGGCTATGGCCTCTGAGGAACAATAGGCGAGATAAGGGTAATGGTCCTTGCTATCCTCGTTTCCTAGGGATAACTAAGGAGATGATGTCTCGAGGCCCTCAAGTTGCAGACATGGAGTACCGAGAGGCATATGGCTGACATCGTCCACTTGCACAGACAGAGGCCCACCTCACCACCATAGATCTCAGGTTCATCATGAGGGTATCCACCACATCAACTTACTTCCGAAAGACATTGGGTCTTGCTCCATGAGGTACAATCCAGGTATTATGGTGAGTGTCATTTCAATATTTGAGGCATTTGAGTTTGTTGCATTTAAAACTGCTTTTGATTATGTAACGTCTGCTTGGAAATTATGCTCTTTGCCTTGATTCACCTTGGTGGTTGACATTGCGCCCTAGTAAGTGGTCACCCTTAGGGATAGGTTTGTTACTGAGAGGTCCCTTGACAGGTCATCGTACCATTCCCGACCATACTTGCCACTTTCCACACCTCATCCCCTCATCTCCTTATCTTTTGGGATTTTCGGGTGTACTGACCCAAGAAGGGATTGTCCCTCATTTCATGGGAAGAAGGGGCTGAAGGCCCAGAGGGAATGTAGCTGGCAAAAGATAAAAGCCATATTATGAAACCTTCCAGATGCTCGCCCAAAGAGGTCTTGAGAACAATGAAATGTTTCTCCTAAAAAAAAATCAAGGACCTGCAAAAGCAAATACATATGTATAAATGTCCCACTTGTTGAGGGATCTACACAAGTGCATTACAAGCTAGACTATACCCCCATGACACCTTGTGTACCTCTCCCTTCAAGTGACACCGTGGTATTGCCCCCCAAGCTAATCGATTAACCCATAGGGAGTACCCACTGTTTGGACCGTAATTAATTAATGGCAATAAATGGGCTTGGAAAAATGATGCATTGAAAACGAAGGTGCAACACACCCTCTACAAAGGCACCCATAGATTAGACACTATGATCCCTTGTATGCAATGGACCCCATGCCCAAAAGTCTTGCCCCCATACATGTCACCGTCTTCACATGACTTAGAGAGGAGTCCACTTGGGAAACACTCCTTGACTTAAGGTATGATTCACCCTATAGGTTGCTTTGTCAACCCTCCCATACTTAAACTTGGGAAATTGCTCAAGGTCTTTGAGCACTTGTTTAGTTTGATGAGGGTGTTTTTGATGCACATATGTAATGATCCCAAGCCATTATGCAAGGATCATCACGGTTTTGGTGTCTTTTTTAAAACTTTTTCTGAGTGAGGTATTTCGTCAAACACTTTGTTGTCCTACTTATTTACTGTGTTCACTTGCGGAATGGCCTCTTGATTTTGGCCTTAGGGTTTACTGATGTGTTTATATGTGTGTATGCAACAAATAACAGAAAGAGACAACTATGGAACATACCTCAACCATATGCAATATGATAGACAAGCCAAAACATCTCAAATAGCTTTTATTCATAAGATAGAGAAACTTGCTACAATGAAGATGCCGATCTGGAATGCTCAACAAATGGCCAAGAAGATAAACAATAGA
>ML834248.1:70743-86360 GCA_009831015.1 Picea engelmannii
AAAAGTTGCTTAAAGCCATAGAAGATCCTCCTCAGAATATTGTTGTTAGACAGCCAACAATAGCTTACCAAGATGCACCAGTAATTTTGCAGAATTGGGATAGGGGGAATGAAAAGAATCAACCTTTTTTCCTTTCATTACTTGTGAACAATCAAGCCCTTCATAATTGCATGTTTGACTCAGGGGCTAGTTCAAATGTTATGACTAAGAAGGTGATGGAGCAATTAAACTTAAGGATATCTAGACCTTACCATAACATTTGTGCCATGGACAGTAAAATGATTAAAGTGCATGGATTAATTAAGAGTTTGCAAGTACACTTGGCTGTTTTCCCAGACATCATGATTGAAATGGACATAGTTGTAATAGATGTGCCTGATGCTTGGGGAATGTTGCTTTCAAGGAAGACAACTATAGATTTGGGGGGAAATTTACAAATGGATTTAACTTATGCTACCATCCCTACTCCAGATGGAAATACTTTTAAGCTAAATAGAGAATTGGAAAGGAGGTATCATGTTGAAGACCCAAGAAATCCTAGGAATGAGCTAACGTATAGAGAGGATGATCTTAGTAACTATGCTATCTTATCTAACTCTTTAGTACCCATAGAAGAAGAAATTAAAGAGGAAAGAGTTGATGAGATTTGGTATATGCATTTTGATGTTGCTTTTTCTAGAGTTGGAAAAGGTGTTGGAATAGTCATTCAATCTCCAAATGATCAAGAATTTAAGTTTGCTTATAGATTGGAGTTTGATGCAACTAATAATGTGGCTGAATATGAGGCTTTGCTGCTTGGTTTAGAGATTTTCAAAGACATGGGTGTCAAATGTTTGAACATTAAGGGAGACTTAGATTTAGTCATTCAACAACTTAAGAATAAGTTTGCTTGCAAGTCTAAAAGATTGAAAAAACATAGGAATGCAATATGGGACTCCATTGAAGATCTTGATGCTTTGAATCTTATTGCAATTCCTAGGGAACAAAATTCTAAGGCGGATGAGCTCGCTGTAGCTGCTTCCACTCTTCAACTTTCCCATGATTTGATTAAAGAGAATATTTCAGTGGAAGTTATTTTTAGGCCCTTAGTTCTAGATAATATGGATCATTGACAAATTTTTGATGATGATAAACAAGTTATTAGATTCTTGACTCAAATACAAGAATTTTCTGAGTTTCATTTCGATGAGAAAGAGGAGGGTTGCAATTACACAGAAAATGACAATAAGGTTAATCTAGTTCCTAGGCGCCTTATTGCACAAGAAAAATTGTTTGATAGACAAGATGGCCACAAGCATAAGGAAGAATCAGAAACAAAACCATGTGATCACTTGGACGTCAACATAGGAAATGATAAAGAGCCTAGGATGGTTAAAGTAGGTAAAAGCACTCCTATAGAAGAGAGTAAAGAAATTATCAAGTTATTGAAAGAATATAGGGATGTTTTGGCTTTCACTTATGATGAACTCAAGGTTTACAGGGAAGATGTGATTCAACATGTGATTCCTTTGAAGGAGGATACTAAGCCCTTTAGACATAAATTGAGGCAGATTAACCCCAAGTTAGCTCCTTTGGTTCAACAAGAGTTATAGAAAATGTTAGTAGCAGGATTTATAGCCCAAACTAGACATTATTCATGGTGTTCAAACTTGGTTGTTGCTAGGAGGAAGAATGGTAAAATCAGGTTATGTATAGATTTCAGAAACTTAAATATTGCATACACAAAGGACAACTATCCTCTTCCCAAAATGGAAACATTGCTACAAAGGGTAATAGGATCAAGAATGATTTCAATGTTTGATGGATTTTCAGGATATAATCAGATCAAAGTTAAGGAAGAAGATAGGCATAAGACTACTTTCACTACTCCATGGGGTACCTTTGAATATTTAAGAATGCCTTTTGGTTTATCTAATGCTGGAGCTACTTTTCAAAGAGCTATGGATTATGCCTTTAGGGGGTTAATTGGAAAAATTATTGAAATATATCAGGATGATTTGACAGTGTTTTCTAACGATGGGAAGAGTCATATTGGTCATCTAAAACATGTTTTTGAAAGGTGTAGAGAGTTTGGAATTTCTTTGAATCCTGCTAAGTCGGTTTTTGGAGTAATAGAAGGGAAACTCTTGGGCCATATAATTTCAAAAGATGGGGTCAAGTTAGACCCGAAGAGAGTGGAGGCAATTGAAAAAGTACCTTTGCCTATTTCAAAGAAAGCTCTCCAATCCTTCTTAGGCCAAACCAATTTTGTCCATAGGTTCATTCCTAATTATGCATAAATTGTGAAACCTATCTATAAGTTGCTTAAGAAGGATGTTAAGTTTGAATGGAATGATGAAAGTAAGAAAGCATTTCAGGATATTAAAACTGCCATATCTGAAGCCCCCGTCCTCATAAGTCCAGATTATGCTAAGGACTTTCAAATTTTCTCTTTTGCTTTTGAAGATACTATTGTTGGTGTATTACTTCAGAAAAATGATCAAGACCATGATCAACCCATTACTTACATGAGTAGGGCCTTACAAAATGCAGAATCAAAGTATTCTATGTTTGAAAAACAAGCCTATGCCTTGGTAAAGTCACTTAAACATTTTAGAGTCTTCATTGGATATTCCAAGGTAATTGGTTATGTGCCTAATTAAACAGTTAAAGATGTGTTATCTCAGTCAGAAGGATTAGGCTCAAGGGGTAGATGGATTGCTAAAATCCAAGAGTATGATTAGGAAATCAAACCCACCAAATTGGTCAAAGGACAAGGTTTAGCTAAAATGTTAACTGAAGGGAATGAAAGGGCCTTGGGTATGATTTGTCAGAATAATAATCAAGAGTTTTCCCCTAATTTATTGAAGCTTGAACAGGTTGAGCGGTATGCAGATATTATCTTCTATCTTAAGAATCTCACATGTCCAAGTCATCTAGTAAGTCATAAGAAAAGGGCTTTGAGGTTAAAATCTTCAAAGTATGTCCTCACTAGAGATGGGTTAGGATGGAGAAATCCTGATGGAATTATCCTTAGATGCGTGGATGAAGTTGAATCTAAGAAACTAGTGGATGAATTCCATGCTGGATTTTGTGGATGTCATTTTGCAGCTAAAACTACAACACACAAAATCCTTAGAACAGGATATTATTGGCCCACAATCTTTTCAAATGTGCATCAGTTTGTGAGGAAATGTGAGCCTTGTCAACTTTTCACAGGAAAGCAAAAGTTAGCTGCCCTCCCCTTACAACGAGTAGTGGTTGAAGCTGTTGAAATATTGTAATTGCAAAGAGTTTTCTATTTTATTATTGATGTATTATTCATTAGATCAATCCCCTTTTGTGGATTAATCATGTCGGGCATTGTAAATGACCAAATCCCCTTTTGCGGATTGGTCAAACCCTAATTGTAATATGCATAATGAGAAGTCGATTCCCAGAATTAATTAAAGTGGTTATAACCACCCAGAAGGAGAAGTCGGCCCTGCCAGTGAAAAGACACGTCCTTTCAGCACCTTCCAGATTGTATAAATAAAGGAGGCTAGCGCCTCATTTGTTCACTCACTCAGTTGTTCATCAAAGCGCAAGTTTGGAGCTGCAGTTGGAGAAGAAGGAAGAGAGAGAGAGGCACATTACTTGGAGAGGAATTTCTGTAGTGTTTGGTTTATTCTCTTGGCATTGTATTGGCTATCTATATTAAGGAAGTTTTCGCTGGGTTTTCTCCCCCATGAGGGTTTCCCAGGATAAATGATGTGTCTCTTGTGATTGTGTATTTCTAAGTGATCCTATCTATGCTATGGTTATCTAGTGAATTGAAAAGAAACCTAATAATAGCTTAAACTCTAACATGGTATCAGAGCTAAGTTGAAGGGAGCATCTTTCACAAGAAGAAAAACGTCACTATTGCCGTACAAGAAAATTAGGGCTTTTTGTTGGAGAGGAAGTTTTGCCTAAAACCCATCTAGAAAAGTGCGCCCTACCCTAGTGAAGCTTTTGTCATCTTCAGCGCACCTTTTCAGTGGACAGAACTCTCGGAAAGTGAAACCCTTGTTTTCATTGGTACCAGAAGTACCAGAAAACCAGAAGCACCAAAAAACCAGAAGTACCAGAAAACTAGAAGCACTAGTCCAGAAATCCGCAAGTCAAGTTTGAGGGGGTCAAAATTTGGATTTTTAGAAATCTGACTGCACCAACTCACTCGCCTCAACTTAGCGCATCTATCCCCTGGACCAGAATTTCAAAATTTGAAGTTTGAAAAATTAGGGTTTCCTCATAAAACCCTAAGTTGTAGTTTCAAAATCTGTTGCAATATCAATTGCAGTTGTAGTATCAGTTGAAGTACTAGTTGCAGTCACCCTTGAAGTTCTTAAGAGTTGGTAATTATTACCATTGCTACCAGATGGTGCCACTACCTGCAAATGCTATCAGAGGTATGTACTCACATATGTTTAAATTGATAAGCTTTAAAGGGTATTTGTAGGAGAAGGGATCTCTTGCCATAGATCCAGAAGGATCTCAAGATCCAACACATTCAGAGGAATAATGCAACCCAGGTTTGATTATTCTGATATGCATCTATTTGTTATGACATCATTTTGATCTAGGTTGCATGTTGAAGCTATGACCATCATACTAACCTTTGGTCAAAATTAAAGTCAAGGTATTAGATGGATTAAAGTTGAGATCATAGAGGTTATTCTCTAACCCAACCTTCTGTCAAGATAGCATATTGTCCTAGTACAAAAGACAGGTTGAATAAAGCACTTGTCATCTTGAGTGAAGGAGACTTGGAAGAAAAGCAACACACTCATTATTGAGGACAAGACTCCAGGTTTCAGGTTTGATCAATTAAATTGATAAGAGTCAAAGTTGCACAAGACAAAGTTGATAACTACCCCTTTACAAGTAAACACAATAGTTGAGATAACTGTCTTTGAAAAGTATTATACTTGGTAGCATGTGAGCATATTGAGATAAATGCTTAATGTAATCATTTGCCAGATACAACTAACATCTCCTCTAGGAGAAACTTCTTGTGTTAGTTCCAGGTTGCCATGAAGGAATGTTTGATCACAACACTATAAGAGTGTTGACCTCATTTCGTATTGTATTTCTTACTTTTGATCTTTGCTTCAGACAAGTCACAAGTGATAGCTATAAAGGAGCTACTGTGATGATTATTCTTGCTATTATTTCATCTACTATTATCAAAAGAGTATTATTCTTGCTTGTTGTTTTGTTGACCTTGTTTCAGGTCACAGTTGATGACCTTGAGGAAGCTATAGTGAAGGTTGCATAAGGCAACATATTAGATGGGATATGAAACAGATTATGTACATGACCATATACACTCATGTACCAAAGAAGATGAAGAAGAAGCTATCTTTTGAGATTCAAAGTATCTCATATGAAGATTGATTGAAAGGAGCAGAAGGATCCAAAGATGACTGAACATTAGAACAAGATCTCACAGCAGAATTGTTCATAGGTTAACGAAGCCACCTTGACGGGAAGCAGAACTCGTTTGAAGCCTGGCTCTGTGTTTCATATTTAGACTTGGTATTCAACACCAAGTATACCCTGTAAGAGATGATGAAGTCCTTGTAGACTCAGAAGAAATCGAGATTAAGCCTGATCTCAGAAAGGATCAGATGAAGAGACAACTTCCAGGACTGGGAGACAAATGTCGTGAGAAGACTAGATCATAGCTTCAAAAACTTCTAGGAGATATGAAATCTCCTGGGAAGATTCCCTTGTTTCAATAACAGAGAAAGAAGCCAGTCAGAAAGACTAGGATATGGATTCTTCCATGAGGCTAAAAGAGAAGTCAGTATTGACTTCCAAGATTGATCTATACAGATCAAGCATGTTGTAGATGTACAAAGCCTGATGTGTGTCTAGAGGATTCTCCCAGCCTGATGTGTGATCTTGCATGGTATTTTCACGATTATTCTTGGTGCAAGTACGTAAAATCTGCATTTTTGTCATTTATTAGATGGTTTATGTATGGTTTTATTTTCTCATACAAGATTATGAGATTGCATGGTATACTTAATGCTTGAAGTAAGGAACTTATTTGCTACTTTCTTACTTTCTATTTGCCAAGCTTTTCATTGAATTGATCTAGTAACTAGTGAAACCCTAGAGCCCTAGTTTCCTAGCACTCTAAGGTTTTGACCTAGTTATCTTTGCCTAAGTTCTTATCCCATAAAAATCCTAAGGAGAGCAAGGTGCTAGGGCCTAGAATTGCCTACACCCTAGTATCTTGTTTTCTTGAGGAAAATGCATAGGGGGACTTAAGTTACTACTACTCCTATGCATTCCTCTTGGACTTTTGTGCACTATCAAAACTGATTTGCAGCCTTAGAAGAAGCCATCCACTTGACTCCATAAGCCCTAGAAGGCACTAGTTCTAGCCGCTCTCTTATTGAAGGATTGATTAAACACTCAAACTCTCTTCCTTGAAGCTTTTGCTAACTTCTACTAACCCTAAACTAGACTAATTCATTAACCAACTTGCTTCTGTTGCAAATCATTGCTACAACCATACAAATTCATGCTAAATTGCCGTATTCACCTACATAACTCACACTTAGCTCATCGAGAATCACTTGTGACAATTGCCAATCAATCTACTAGATAAATGTTGAGTTTGCATGGTGTTTTCTTGCAATTTTGAGCACTAGAATTTGCTGTTGTTACAAAAGATTGCTACAACCATCTAACTGCAACAAATTCTCTGCAAAAGTGATATTAAATGCTAGCTAAACATTGCCAACTTTGCTTGTGACAATTTATTATCAATTTGCCTAGGCAAAGTTACTTTTTCTTGTCTTTTTTCAAGCAATTTCAAGGCATAATTCTTGTGGCTTTTACAAAACACTCATTGCTGTTATAAACTGTTACATTGCTGCAACTTTACATTAGCTAGCCCATTTTTGAAGGTTCATGGTCTTAAGAAGTACTAACATCGTATTTTGTACTTGAAAGCTGCCATATTTTCTTTGTTGTCTTGTTCTTGGCAGGTACACTCCATTTTTTATCATTGCTTCATGCCTTAAAGACCTTAAGAACCTTTTGACCTGAGTGACCAGTGAGAGGGGGGTTTTCTTGCATCCTTGCCTTAGTCTTATCATCCCTTTAGGTCACTGGGGATGTCTCCCCTGGGGTAACTTTGATATACTCCTAAATAGAAAGGGGTTTCCTATTAAGGTGATAGTGATAGGTCACCCCCTGTTACACCAATCTTGCATTTGCTTTCCTTGGGCTTTGGGCAAGTACAGATTGTGCGATAACAGGTCAGATGAATCCATGGATCCCATAGCCAATTCGGAATTCCACCACTTCCAATTCCTATTGACTGTTGTTGTGCCGTACTGATAACTGTTGGTATCCAGCTGAGCCTAGTCTCTGATTCTTGTATGCAATCAATTGATGGAAACCAAATACTAGGAATCAACTCTGTGCTTGCAAATTTGTCCTGCTCCCGCCAAACCGTACAGAGAGATCTACTATCCGTACTCATGATAATGTACTCCAACAATGCCTGGAGTCTAGACACTTTCCTGTAAATTAGCTTTTCCATTTGTGGCACCTCATGCTCATACAAGTCCCCGGGAAGTCCTACCGAAGGTGTATCATGCATCGCACTTATGATCATCTCCCTAAGTGTGGCCTCAGGGACTAAATATGTGTCACCTATGTAGTAGATCATGTGATCCCTCAATCTCTCCTTGTCATCCTGTGCCCTGACCACATGCCCTAAATAAGAACTCTCTGTCGTGTCTATAATGCCCCATGCCTTATCCAACTTTCTCAAGGGATCCTCCTGAGTTCTGCTGTATATACTGAGAGCATCAAAGAACAAAAATAGAAACATCTGCAACTATAGGCGAATCTGATAAGTAGTAGGTGCGTTGTTCAATCCCAAGGGCATGACCAAAAAATCATAAGGATACCTAAGATTAGTCTTGTGAGTATCCTTCTCACTGACACTGCCTTGGTGATATTCCAATCGAAGATCAATCTTCGAGGAGTGTACCACTCCATGGAACTCATCCCTATGCGCTAATGGGCTATCTGAATATTCCTCCTAACTCCACGTTACTCACATACAATCGCATGCCTCCAGAGGCGTCTCCTCACACGGATGGTCAACCATACTCCCTCCATCATCACAAACATTACTAATGCTGAGAGTATGGCCTCCAGAGTCCATGTACTGTCGCAAAGAGTGAGTTTTCCTCCTCTGGACCCTCCATGCTCCATCAAGTGAGAGTATGACTCTCCCCTGAACTCCATTGTATCCCACTGTGTACCACTGTACCCTTCTGCATACCACTGTATACCACTACACACCACCGCATACCGCTGTATACCACTTCATATCATTCTGTATCCTGTATGTCACTGATAAGTCACTGCACACCACCGCATACCGCTGTATACCACTTCATATCATTTTGTATCATGTATGTCACTGTATCAGTCACTGCACTAGTAACAATTGAACGTGGATCCCAAATGGATGTGTCCTCATTGGTAATATATCTGTCCCCACAATCCATGGATGCATATACTTCCTTGTTGGCTGATCCACAAGGTATATATGCTCAACTGTCTCATCAGTGGTCATAACTTGAGCCTTCAATGGGCCTCTCGAAAAGAAGCGGCTCCTGATCCCCATAATGCAAAACATGTGCATTATCAGAAACCTCCGGGTCATACCTCTCTACGAACGCCTGCAAATTTGAATGCTCCTCATGTTCAACCATCACACGAGGCTCCTCCATCAAATAATAAAGTGGCTCCTCCATCGCATCCCTCTCTTCTTCTTCTTCCCAAATAGAGGCTTCCACCACTCTGGATGCTCTAGTAACGTTGTGAAATTCTTTTGATAGTTTTTACAAGCTCGTAACAATTATGTCACGAGTTCTTGATTTGTCTCCATACTGTAAAACCCCAAACTGATTTTTCTTCACCTTTTCCTTAGTTTAATAGCCAAGCTTGTATACTCTAGTCTCTCACAAGCTGGGAGGATTCACAAGCTCTGATACCACTGTAATATCCCCACTGCTGTAATAATAAATTTTTGGCTATTGCTGTGATGTTCTAATGACTTTCTGGGTTAGATATCTGGCAAAACAGTTGGTTACTATATAAATTTTGTGTGTGTTGCTGATATATGATTTCCACAAACAGTTTGCAGCTTTAAGGAGTCTTTTAGTCACATCAAATAGGATAGCAATACGATAGAGATACATAAAAAATAGGCCCAAGGTTTATTGCATTAACATCCTTTGCAACAATAATATATGAGGACACTAACAGCCATAAATAACAACCATAAATAATCAAAATCTGAACTGTGTATTGATGAATGGGCTGTAAAATACCTCTGGAAATTACAAAGCAACAATACAGGCCTGTAGGATGCAATACATATACAGCAATAGATTGGAAACTCAAATAGTTGCCCAGAAATGTAATACCTCTGTCCACAAGTGAATTCAACCTCTCAAACAACATGCACAGACCCAAACTGAAGAGGATGACCCAGCAGCACCCTTTCTCACAGTAACTCGGCCTTCATATCATCAACTCAGCTTCAGACAGTGAATAATACGACCCAACAATGGGAGTATCTCCTTCAGAACTTAGCTCCACGAAATGGCACCTTCCACATAAAAATCAGCCAACAAATGAGATACACCAAGTCAGATAAATAGCTCGATCCCCAAGGTATATGGTGCGCCCAGCAAGAGTAGTTCGGCCTCCCAAGCAACAAAACGGCCCTCAAAATTCTAGTAAACAATCTTCCTCAATCAAACTCGAGCTCCTCAAAGGGGATTTGGCCTATACCCAAGTAATCTCCGCTGCCGACACAAAAACTCAGCTGCAAATAAAGAAACCCAGCCACGGACAAATAAATCTCAACTACTAGAAGATAAACTCTGACACAAATGTGCGCCATGAAGAAATCTGAAATGATCTTTTCCCAATGACCAGCTAGGGTGGATAGTCTCATCTGTTACCAACATCGCGATAATATCACGATATTGGTGATATTATCGGCAAAATGGGTCTCGGCGATATTATCGGGGAAAATATCGCGATATTTACTCCCGGCGATAATATCGCACTATTTACGAAAATATCGCAATAATATCGTGCAACGATCGAAAATATCTCAAGCAGGCGGACAAGGCCGGAAATAAAGCCCGAATTTGACCTTTTTTTTGTCATTTTGCAAGTGAAGTGTGGGGTTTGGGGAGCAAAGGAGAAAGCGGCAAGTTCGTCTTCAACCAAAGAGGAGGAGGAGCGAGATTTTGAGCACTATAACCTGTTTGATGTTGTTGATGCTTTAGATAGTTAAAAAATTGGAAAAAAATGAATATTTTTGTATTTTTTTCGTTCTTACGACATTTTCCGATATTTTCCCCGATTTTGCCGATATTTTCGTTTTCGGACCCTCGACGATATTTTTCCGTTGCCGATGTTGGTAACATTGACTCTCACCACCGAAACCAATTTCAACAATTTCTCCTAGGGTTTTCGTCGCAATAGTACAAAAGCCACAAGAGCTCTCTCAACTCAATTTTAGAAATAAGCAAGTGAATAATGAGAGAAAGGCGCCCTCATTCTCCTTTTATCTCTTCGTTGAATCTTGTGGACCCTTTTTACCCTTTTAATAAAGTAAAGTGACTTTATGAACTTTAAGTCACTTAAAACACCCCTTTTTAATGTCGGAAAGTGATTACTTGGCTTGTAAGTCATTCCCGGACGCTGGAAGTGCCTTTCTCATCATCCCAACCTTTAGATTTTTTCGTCTCGAATCCAACGAGCTATTACACGAAGGTGTTCCCTCCAATAATATGACCCAAATATACCTTTAGTGCATTTAATTAATTTATACTCAATAATACCCTTAATTTACGAGAATCGTCAGAATTGTTGAGTTTTCAATGAGCTATGGCTCATGCATTTAATTCACTTTTCTGTTTAGCTTTGAACTTGAACCATAACTACTGCAACAAACCAAGATCACAAGAAGAATAACCATGCAGAAGAACTCAAGAAGTATCCTAGGAAACCCTTCTCAACAAGGGAAGAAAACCCAACCAATCCTTTTCTATATTCTTCAAGAGAAAGACCTCCCACAACATCACCAAACTTAGCACACAAGATGGTACTGTAATTCTCACAATTTCAGACCACAACTTCCGAAATTATGAGATGACACAATGTTAAGTGTGTTTCCTCAATGGGGATTCACCTTTATTTATATAAGACTTGTCACATCAAATGATGTGTCTATTGGCACAATAGGGCCGATCTCAATAACTCAAAATATAATTAATAATTACCATATTAATTATCTTTTACATTAATTATCTTTTACATTAAGGTGGGGCCGACCTGTACCCTTTACATTACAAATAGGGTTACAGGTAAGTCTGACTCTTGAACAATATAGCAAGGGATCTCATACACCCACTAGTGCTCAACCACTAGGGGCACATCCACAGGGATGTCCATATCTCTATCTCACTGCGTCTCACAGGAGAACGACACTCACTAGTGCTCAACCACTAGGATCACGTTCACCTATGCTCATCCACAGGCACATCCAACTCAATAGATCTTCTTTCCCACTGCATTACACAGGAGAGTCATCTGGAGTTCATCATCTCAACTCTCTGCTCAGAGGAGGCTAATACATCGTCTTCATCTCTGTCTCATGACGATGTACCCAGCTCATGGGAATTCACACGTTCACCTTGTGCTCAGCCAAAGGCACATCCAACTCAACAGATCTCCTTTCTCACTGCGTTACACAGGAGAATCATCTAGAGTTCTTCTCAACTCTTTTTAAGGAGGAGGCCATCACTACGTTCCAGTTCTGTCTCAGATAGGAACCGCACACCCAACTCATGGGCTCTCTCTCTAGGTCGACTCAATCAGTCTGTGTGTGCCCTGGAGGATGTCTCAGGCAGCTATAATCATCAACACTCCCTCTCAGCTAGGGAGGCATTCTCCATCGGGCCAAGTCTCACACGGAAGTACTCGAACTTTGTCTTGGCTGTAGTCATCAACACTCCCCCTCAGCTAGAGAGGTATTCTTCACCAAGTCAGTTTCTCATGGAAGTACTCGAACTTTGTATTGGAAAGTAGTTTGGTGAAGATATCTGCAATCTGCTCATGTGTAGGAAGGTACTACACGTGTACTGCTTTCCTCTACACCATGTCTTTGATATAATGATATTTTATCTCAACGTGTTTCGATCTATCATGAAACACCGGGTTCTCAAAAAACTTTACACACAGCTCTGGTTATCATCATAGAATCCATCTCATGATCAAGTAAATCTGTGAGAAGCTTATGAAGCCACACTGCTTCACACACTCAATGCTATATACTCTGCTTTTGTGGTACTTAAGGCCACAAAGCTTTGTTTCGTGTTGCACCAAGAAACCATGGCAAACTTCACGGTAAAAAAACAACCGGATGTGCTCTTCCGGCATATCCCTGCAAACTCAAGTTCACACTGGAGGCATATCTTAGGCCATATCCAATTGTGCCTCGTATATATCTCAATACATGCTTTACTGCTATCCAGTGAGTTTGTCTCGACCGACTCATGGATTGACTAGGCACATTCCCTGCATAGCATATATCAGGTCTGGTGTTAACCAGATACATCAATCATCCAATCAGCTGTCGGTACATTACCCTTTACATTACAAATCTGGGGCCGACTTGTACCCTTTACATTGCAAATAGGGTTACAGGTAAGTCTGACTCTTGAACAATATAGCAAGGGATCTCATACAACCACTAGTGCTCAACCATTAAGGGCACATCCACAGGGATGTCCATATCTCTATCTCACTGCATCTCATAGGAGAACCACACTCACTAGTGCTCAACCACTAGGATCATGTTCACCTGTGCTCATCCACAGGCACGTCCAACTCAACAAATCTTCTTTCCCACTGCATTACATAGGAGAGTCATCTGGAGTTCATCATCTCAACTCTCTGCTCAGAGGAGGCTAATACATTGTCTTCATCTTTGTCTCATAACGATGCACCCAACTCATGGTAATTCACACGTTCACCTTGTGCTTAGCCAAAGGCATGTCCAACTCAGTAGATCTCCCTTCTCACTGCGTTACACAGGAGAATTATCTGGAGTTCTTCCCAAGTCTCTGTAAGGAGGAGGCCATCACTACGTTCCAGTTCTGTCTCAGATAGAAACCACACACCCAACTCACGGGCTTTCTCTCTAGGTCGACTCAATCTGTCTGTGTCCTGGAGGATGTCTCACGCAGCTGTAATCATCAACACTCCCTCTCAACTAGGGAGGCATTCTCCATTGGGCCAAGTCTTGCACGGAAGTACTCGAACTTTGCCTTGGTTGTAGTCATCAACACTCCCTCTCAACTAGAGAGGTATTCTTCACCAAGTTAGTTTCTCATGGAAGTACTCGAACTTTGTATTGGAAAGTAGTTTGGTGAAGATATCTGCAATCTCCTCATGTGTAGGAAGGTACTACACGTGTACTGCTTTCCTCTGCACCATGTCTTTGATATAATGATATTTTATCTCAACGTGTTTCGATCTATCATGAAACATTGGGTCTCAAAGAACTTTATACACAGCTCTGGTTATCATCATAGAATCCATCTCATGATCAAGTAAATCTGTCAGAAGCTTGTGAAGCCACACTGCTTCGCACACTCAATGCTATATACTCTGCTTCTGTGGTACTCAAGGCCACAGAGCTTTGTTTCCTGCTGCACCAGGAAACCATGGAAAACTTCACGGTAAAACAACAACCTGATGTGCTCTTCTGACATATCCCTGCAAAATCAAGTTCACATTGGAGGCATATGTTAGACCATTTCCAATTGTGCCTCGTATATATCTCAATACATGCTTTTCTGCTATCTAGTGAGTCTGTCTCGACTGACTCATGGATTGACTAGGCACATTCACTACATAGCATATATCAGGTCTGGTGTTATCATGGATTGACTAGGCACATTTGCTGCATAACATATATCAGGTCTGGTGTTAACCAGATACATCAATCATCCTATCAATTGTCGGTACACATGTGGATCAATCTTGTCTGAATCATCATGATTTATTCTTTTCGTCAAATCCATCACCATCGGTGTAGACATGGATTTGTATTCTGTCATATTGAACTTCTTTAATATCCACTGTATATTTTCCTTGACTCAGGAAAATCTCATCAGTCCTTTGTTATACTTCTTGTCACAAGAAGTAGTGCATCATACCTAGATCCTTCATCTCGAAATCAGAAGTTGATGCTTGCTTGTATCCAACAACACAACTTTCTGAATAAGTCATCAAAATTAGGGTCTCATCACCAGCAATGTAATAGTATAGGTTTGGATCAGTAATACTTTTGCTGGAACCCAAACTCATCAAGAATCCATCTATCTGATGTAGTTTCCAACTCATGGATGGTAGTACAGATGGATGTGTATCGGATTACTGCATCAATATGTCTCATCATAGTTCACTCCCTTTGCTTGTGAGAATCCTCTGACTACAAGTCTCATTTTATATTTCTCGACACTTCCATCAACTGCATGTCTTTCTGCCTCTTGTAGAGTTTTGTCAAGCCCATACAGACCTTTTTCTATGGCCTACTGCAAAGTCCCTAGGAATATCAACTGGAACAACTGGATCAACTGTATCAATGACTGTCTCCCTCTGAACTGCTGAGGGGGAGAAGGTATTTGTCTTTTCCTTTTTCTCAGATAGTTTTGACTCCCTCTGAAGTCTTAAAAAAACATCTTCCTTTGTTGTTAACCTGCTTGGAACAAGAAAACAAACGAAGGGGAACAAGACAAGAATATCTCCTAGAGGAAATTCATGAGTACATCTCTAGAATCAAAACAATTTAAGGATTGTTGTCACAGCTACAACACCTACTTGTAATGTAGCATGATAATTAAAACAATCAAACCTGGAGTCTTCTCTGGGTCCATGATTTCACCAAGGGTTCCTTCTTCCTGCAAATACCTTTATGACAATTATGCAAATAATATATATACAAGTGCATACCTGAGAGGGTACACCAATGAAGGTTCTGCTTGGTTGTCGTAGACTAGAAGGCACATTATATTGCTGTAGCTTCCTGTGGCCATCTGCCACTGCTATACTCTATAACCAGACTTGTTTGCCTCTGTAGCCACCCTGTATCATACAAGTATCTAACAAAGTCTGCATCAACCTTGTAGCTGCTGTAGCTGGGGTGGCCTTATACTTTGGTCTTGTAGCAACTTTCCAATGCATGTAATTTACTAGATATGCTTTGTCCAGAAATACACCATTGTCACTTACAACACTTGCTGTCCTAATGCTGTCACAATAGTCCTTTAATCACAGGTCAAGGCTGCCCTTGATGTCTCACCAAAACAGATCTGAAGGATGGCTTATCTATTTCGGAAATCTGCTCTCAAGATAGGTCTGTACAGTGTTTACACACTTCTGTAACTTGTGCCTAAACCTGGCCTCAGAATAGTCTTCAAACTAGACCCTACTCTGTCATAATTTCAGTCTTTAAATCAATGATAAGGCAAGAAAAACTGATATTT
>ML834248.1:86460-97830 GCA_009831015.1 Picea engelmannii
TTAGATCTGCTGTCTAGTCCTGTGAGTATAGATCTGAGGGTTTCCTTGACTGGGAAGGGTTTGGGTTCCTTTGTGTTTTGTTCCTGAAACCCTTAAGCTTGGTGGCTTGAAAGTTCCTTCAATCTTTGGCATATAAGATCTTTTGTAGATCCATGAACTGAACCTTTGTCTGAGCATAACAAATGGATCTACACCTTTTGTGGTTAATGTGATTTCTTCTGAGGTAGGTTGCTGTTACACCAGGTATGCTTCCTACTTGTTTCTCCTTTGATTTAGATCTGATCTGATTATAGAATTTTTTATGGAGTAAGTTTTGAATGGATCTATAAGATGTGCTTATTGTAAATTGTTGATGCTGAGTTTCAGATCTGAGTGTTTAGTTCTGAGTCATATATATCTGTGTGTTAAAGATCTGAGTTATATAGATCTGTTGTATTCAGATAGATGTTAATCACTGTCTTAGATCTGAGCTAACTTCCATTTATGTTCTGAGTTGTTTCGTCAAGCTGTTAATATCTTGTATAGACCCTTCTCACTTATGTTTTACCTCAGATTAAACTTCAGATCTAAGTTGTTTTTGGCTTTGAAATTTAAAAGAGTTCTCTATTTTGCAATCTTACCCTAAATCTAACAATATTTAAATCAATGTGCAAATGATCACCATCCTGGCTTCTATCAACAACAACATTTGTTGAGTGTTTAACTGTCAAGTAATGAGTAAGGACTTTATGCTGCCTGGGATTTTCAGCTGTTACTCTGCTGCTAGGGTAGCTGTAACAGCTCAGAATGGGTCCTTGGTAACATCATGGCACCTTCTTTATCAGCATCAAGGCAGTTCAAGGAGGGCTGATTTCTATTACAGTTAGTGGGGAATCAAGTGAGGGCCGTCCAAACCATTAAAACCTTCAGCCACACTAAAACTCGGTCCCACAGCAATAAACTTAACCTCTTGGCAAGAGACATAACCAACAACAAGATAACACAGTCCAAGCAATGAAACTCGGCCCCTACAGCAGCAGACTTGATCATTGGATAAGTGATTTGACCAGCAAGCAAGGGAACTCGACCCTAGCTAACAGAATCATCAACACGCAGCAATCCTTGGGACCGACCTCCCTTTATTTTTATAAGAGTTTTGCTGTTCAGGGTTTTCTGTGGCAGTTTTAGAGGCCTTCGGCCACCTTAATTGGACAGCCGACCCTCCTCCTAGGCTCCGGCCTCCTCTCCCATACACCTTGGCAGCTGTGGGGTTTCTCCTAGGCTCCGGCCTCCTCAGGACTGTCTCACGGACCTCCAAGAACACTCAGCCACAGTCCGCTTACTAGCAAAGGTAGCCTCTTAGACTCAGCAATCTTTTTCTAGGCCTCTTGCTGCCTTCTTTCCCTAGGCCGAACCTCCTGTAGGTTGCGGCTGGCCTCTCCTAGGCTGGTTGTTCTTTGTGGCAGCCCTTTATGCATTGGTAGCAGCCCTCCACACAGGTCTAGGCCTGTGGTTACTCTCCTTTTCACAGTTCTGTCCAAAAACAACAAACTGGAAGCTTCACCCGGTCCCTCTTCATTGCTGGACTGAGGTCATCAAATTTTCTGTGGGACTGAGGTCCCACAGAAAATTAAGAAACACATCCGGCCTTCTTTTTTCAATGAGCTATGGCTCATGCATTTAATTCAATTTTCTGTTTAGCTTTTAACTTGAACCATACCTACTGCAACAAACCAAGATCACAAGAAGAATAACCATGCACAAGAACTCAAGAAGTATCCTGGGAAACCCTTCTCAACAAGGTAAGAAAACCCAGCCAATCCTTTGCTATATTCTTCAAGAGAAAGACCTCCCACACCATCACCAAACTTAGCACACAAGAGGGTGCTGTAGTTCTCACAATTTCAGACCACAACTTCTGAAATTATGAGATGACACAATGTTAAGTGTGTTTTCTCAATGGGGATTCACCTTTATTTATATAAGACTTGTCACATCAAATGATGTGTCTATTGGCACAATAGGGCCGACCTCAATAACTCAAAATATAATTAATAATTACCATATTAATTATCTTTTACATTAAGGTGGGGCCGACCTGTACCCTTTACATTACAAATAGCGTTACAGGTAAGTCTGACTCTTGAACAATATAGCAAGGGATCTCACACACCCACTAGTGCTCAACCACTAGGGGCACATCCACAGGGATGTCCATATCTCTATCTCACAACGTCTCACAGGAGAACCACACTCACTAGTGCTCAGCCACTAGGATCACCTTCACCTGTGCTCATCCACAGGCATGTCCAACTCAACAGATCTTCTTTCCCACTACATTACACAAGAGAGTCATCTAGAGTTCACCATCTCAATTCTCTGCTCAGAGGAGGCTAATACATCGTCTTCATCTCTGTCTCATAACGATGCACCCAGCTCATGGGAATTCACACGTTCACCTTGTGCTCAGCCACAGGCACGTCCAACTCAGCAAATCTCCTTTCTCACTGCGTTACACAGGAGAATCATCTGGATTTCTTCTCAACTCTCTGTAAGAAGGCCATCACTACGTTCCATTTTTGTCTCAAATAGGAACCACACACCCAACTCATGGGCTCTCTCTCAGGTCGACTCAATCAGTCTGTGTCCTGGAGGATGTCTCACGTAGCTGTAATCATCAACATGAATGCCATGGAAAACTAGGGTAGGCCTCATATAACTCCTAAGCCCCCTGTTAACCTCCATTTACCCCTTTGGCTAGGCTGACATAAGCCCATAATGTCGCCTCCAACTGTAAAGCAGGGGAATCCAAAAATGGGGACATTACAATAGCATTCAACAATGCTTGTTGTTGTGGGTAACTTTGAAGGACTTCTAAGGAGGACATGGTCCAAGGTGCCTGAAACAAGTCTTCTACAATGCTATAATTGTGAGCAGCTTGAGCATTAGGGTTATGCTCGAACTTTACCTTTGGGGGGTTGTGGCACTGTATCAATAGATGGCTTCTCTATTTGAAGAGGGCCACTAGGTTATGAAGTGGATGTTTCCTTCTTAGAGGGTCTGGTTTCTAGAGCATTGTAATTTTGTGCATGAGTCTAGATATGAACATCCTGATCACACATATAAATGTTCACACTCGATGTACTGCCCCCTTGCAAAGGGGCTCCCTGATTTTCCCCTTGTAGAGGTGCAAGGTTTGTGGCAACTATTTGTTGCTGCTATGGAGGGGAAGGATTCGTAAGTACTGCTAGTTGCTTTTAGGCTCCCCATGGGGCCATGTATTGCTGAATGTCCTCCATTTGGGGGCATTGGTGAGTAAGATGGTCTCCCTTGCAAATATTGCAAGGAAACTTTAACTTCTTTTTCTCTTTCTTAACCCCAACAACATTGTCATGAGTCATTGTAGTTATTTGACCAAAATTAGAGTTCTTTTTATCTTTCTTTTTACTTTCAAGTCGTCGATTGTCTCTTGGATTCATGGACTGAATCGAATGGATGTCAGAGGTCTAGGTAGGGGCTGAGGGATTATGAGAATATTGCCCAGTTACAGACTCCCTCTATAAAGAGGAGCTCTCTTGCCATTGTAATGGTTGTTGAGACTTTGGGGTATTGAGGAGCTCTCCCCTTGGACTTCATTTGTACACCACATGCTTAGAGTCTGATGGAAGATTGGAGGTATAACTTTTTGTTTATTTAAGGCTTTCATGTGTGTTATTTAGTTTTCATGAGCTGATTTTTATTGTAGGAAACCCTTGTTATGTAGTTATGAAGGCCTTGTAATGAACCATGTTTCATTTGGACAATGTAATGTAAGGAGATAACCCCTCTTATGGCTGTTGTTGTTGTTGTCGTGTTAAGCTTACACCCAATAAACCTAATTGCTGCTAGCATGATATGGCATTGCCTTCATACCAACTTTTTTGAATATCAAACCTAGCTTTCCAATGACAATTTTTTGCAATATATTTCAACAAACTAGGGCTGATTTGTGGCATGCATATCAGCCCCTATTTCCTTACATAATCATGCACTCACCATCTTTGATCTATGCTTCCTTGACTTGGTTTGCCCAAGGTGTGATTAATCACTTGGTCTTGAGCTTTTCCCTTCATCTTTCCTTCTCACACCATTCATTCTTCCATTATACTACATCCATTTGTTTTTCTTAGGCTTGCTTTTCACTAAATCACCTTGTGCCTCCACTCTATAGACTAGCAATCTACCTTTTAGGGAAGCCCCCCTTGAGTTGGAGAAGAGCGAACCAAAAGTGAGAGGAAGAGCTACATTGGTGACAGTTGGTAGCCTTCTTGAGTTGCACAAGACTAGCCCCTCGATGTTTGGGACTTTACATCATGTTGGGGTGCTAGGTTTTGTTGTAACACTGCTCAAAAGCATTATTTGCTGTTGTCCTTGCTTCTCTTCACTTGGAAAGTGAAAATTTAGAACTTTAGGAGGTTGTGCAGGCCCTGGTATTATTTTTTTATTGGGCCTGTTAGGCACTGTAGGAGATGCTTGGACTTCCCCATGGGATTGGCAGATGTCTTGCATATGTGATCAGGAAGGACAGGGGATGTCCTGCATATTTGATCAGGAAGGATGGTATGTCCTTGAGGCTTTCTCCTACCCCTAGAATGTTGGGGGCATAGGAGATGTATCTTGGACCCTTGGGGAGGTATCCTTGTGATCCCCTGATTTTGCTAAAAAGATTTATAATAAAAAAAAATCATATATTAGCATGAAGAATATTTTTGCAAAGCTTTTCTCTAGTCTAGAAGTTGTGCTTTTTGCTTGCTTGTGGAGATGTTTTCTAGTCATACGTTAACTTTCATAGATTGTTGACAGGTGGATAACTTTTTTCATGGAGATCTACATCCAGGTAACATATTTGTACGTTTAAATGGTGAGCTACCTCAAATAGTTCTCCTAGATGTGGGTATGATTATAGAGTTAAGTCAAAGGAATCGCTCAATACTATCAGAGCTTTTCAAGGTGAGATTTACTAGTGAAAAATGCTATTTTGTGATCATTGATTGTAAAATTGATTAATCCAATCTGAATGCAGTTGCAAATGTATATGCGAAAAGCATGAGTTGTTTTTTTTATGCTCTTTAGATGGACAAGTTACAACTTGCTATTAATAAGTGGACAAATGAAATTATTTTCCATCCATGACATCAGTGGCATGCATTTTAATGGCCATTATATTTAGTTTTATTAGATTGCTAATTTATTTAAATCAGAATAAATTATACTTTTAGCAATCTTTCTAGAAATGTACTAGTACATTTTTGTGTTGCATTGCTTTCTAAATAGGAACCTTAACTGATCCATTAGTTTAATCAGGTACCTTCATGCTGTGGTCAACAAAGATCACACCACAATATTTGACACATTTGATCTGGTTTCCTAGTGCAGACGCTTGTAACAGTGAAGTGGTTCTCCTTTTGAAAACCACATCATTAATAATATCAAATTGCTATTAGGAAGTGGACAGATGAAAATAATTTCCATCCATAACATCAGTGGCATCCATTTTAATGGCCATTATATTTAGTTTTATTAGATTGCTAATATATTTAAATCAAAATAATTTCATTTTTAGCAAATCTTTCTAGAAATGTATTATTATATTTTTCTGTTGCATTGTTTTCTAAATAGGAACCTTAGCTGACACATTAGTTTAATTAGGTACCGTCATGTTGTGGTCAACAAAGACCACACAACCTTAAATATTTGACATATTTGATCCGGTTTCCTAGTGCAGACCCTTGTAACGGTGAAGTGGTTCGCCTTTTGAAAACCACATCATTGATGTTATCACAATTTCAAATTTTTATGACTTGTGATGATAAACGAGGTAGGTTAAAATAGTCATGGAAATAACAAACAAAATAGAATAAAAACAATTACAAAATTCTGTACAGATCATAATAATGATATCCAAATAAGATGAACCACCACCACTGATATGTCTATGCATTAAAGCTACATTAAAGGCACAGTGGCATTGATGCCATGTTGGCAAGTGGAGTCACGTAAGACAGTTTTGGAAGTTTTTTAGTTTTAGGTTTTTCTTGTTTTTGCTCTTTTAGTTCGCTGGAGGGAAAAGATAGAGAGTGAAGGAAACACAGAAAAAAAGCCTGCAGTCACAGCAGGGTGCAGATTGGGACAATGAACGGAATTCTTAAGGCACAAGATAGAGTGTATCTATCTGTAATTATACACTATACAACCATTCTCATGTTGAATAAAACATCATTCTTCCATCTAAGAGTTTTCTTTTATGTAATTAACCTTGTTGTTAGTCATTTGATATACCTTGTTTTGTTATTTCTTTGGCATGATATAGTTACATAATTGCGAGATCTGTAAAGAAACTAATATGCCCTTTTTCTGGGCATCTTCATAGTCTTGGTTAGCAGTTTGGTTTCTTTGCTGTAAACTGTATTGGCAGGTGTCCAGAGATAGATCATTTTGGTATCAGAGTACCACACAATCCTGGCAGTGGATGGTCAAGACCATGCAATAGTATTTGTTGGAAGGAGAGAAGCCTTAGGAAGGGTTGGGATAAAGTAGAGTTAGGAAGATGTCTTCTAGTAAAGAAGAAGATGAATCTTGAGGCAAGAATCAAGATTAGCCTGGGTGGAAGCAAATATGGAATCATTGCAGCAGATGGTTTCTCACTTGGTGACTACAGTGCTGGAACAGAAGACTAGTGGGAATCGAAGGAAGGCAGAACCATAATAGCTAGATAGTAGAAACTTGTTTGAAAGATTCGTCGAAAATAAGTGGTCTGGCACCTCTGCGAGTCCATTTAAAGTGGAGGCGAAGCTTGACATCCAGCATTTAATGGACAGATGCACACAGAGAAATTGAATAACTGTCTGAGGAGTTTGTCACCTTAGTAATTAAAAGTTGACATTCTTCTTTATCTTAGCTTTTCTATTCTTCTACTTAAATTTTTAACATTACCATTAATTGTTTTAGGATATTTGAGAGTGGTTCCAACCTTATCGGACTTCATATGGACAAAAGTAGAATTTCATATCCCATTCATATATCAATAAACTTAATAGTTTTAATAATTTTAGGGTTGGCAGGATTGTAGCATTTCCATCGGATTCTATCATATGTGAGGGTATGGGATTTTGCATCAAGTAATCATCTATGAGAGGTGATATAGACATGGGCTTCCTTCTAAAATGTCATTTATGTGTATCATTCTTATTTTCTTGAAAGATAATGTGATATTTAAAACCAAGTCAGTTGGGAGCGGGGAGCGGAAGCGGGAAGCACAATTTTCAAAAATATACGAGAGCGGGAACGTTTTTTATATAATACATATTTTAATATATTTTGATGCATATATATAAAAAATACATGCAGAATGTCAAATCAATTGCAAAAAACATGAAAACATAGTTATAAGATCATTTAACTATTGGATTAGTGATGATCATTAAAGCATCAACCATTTAGTACACACATAACATCAATCATAGAAATTTGTCATCAATAGATTGTAAGAGACAACATCAACCACAAAATGAAATAGACTCTAGAACATCATATTCATTACCAAAGAGTTGTAAGATTCAGTCAATAGTTCAAATTTCAAACTGCAAACTTCAAAGGTAAACTGTCATATAATGTTCATAACTTCATTATTTATAGAATAAGCCATAATAAAGAGTCAAGACAAAGAATTATGTTCTAGAGACTACATCTAAATAGGAAAAAGAAAAAGAGATCTAGTATATATTAGCAAGTACTAAGTACTGTGCTCTAAGTTTTCCTCTTGCCACGAGAAATTTCTAGTTTCTTTTCCCATGCTCTTTGAGTTTGAAGAAGAGGAGTAGGTGTTGAAATATTGTGTAACTGCAAAGAATATTCTTATCCCCTTTTGCGGATTGATCAAATGTAATATGCAAATTAAGAAGTCGGCCTCCATGCAAATTAAAGTGGTTCTAACTACCCAGAAAGAGAAGTCGACCCTGCCAGTGAAGAGACACCTCCTTTCAGCGCTTGCCAATTTGTATAAATAAAGGAAGCCAGGGCCTCATTTGTTCACTCACTCAGCTCACTCATCTAGTGCACAAGTATTGAAGGAAGCTGCAGTTACCAGTTGCCGGAAGAAGGAAGAGAGAGAGGCGCATTGCTTGGGAGAGGATATTCTCTAGTGTTTGGTTTATTGGCTTGGCATTGGATTGGCTATGGTTCTTTGATTATTTTTTGGTCTAGCATCATGGTAGTTTGTCTCTCGTAGAGAGAGAGTTATTCTGGTACTGTACTTGGTTATTGAATCTATATTAAAGAAGTTTTGTTGGGTTTTCTTCTCCTTGAGGGTTTCCCAGGATAAATGCTTGTGTACTCTTGTGATTGTGTTTCTTTCAATGATCCTATCTATGCTATGGTTATCTAGTAAATTGAAAAGAACCTATTAATAGCTTAAACCTTAACATGGAATCAGAGCTAAGCTGAAGAGAGCATCTTTCACTAAATAAAGAAAAACGTCATTGTTGTCGTACAAGAAAATTAGGGCATTTTATTAAAGAGGAATTTCAGCCCAAAGATCATCTAGAAAAGTGCGCCCTAGCCTAAGGAACTCATTGGCACCTTCAACGCACCTTTTCAGTGGATAGATCTCCCGGAAAGTGAAATCCTAGTTTTCACCGGTACCAGAAGTACCAGGAAAGCAGAAGTACTAGAAAACCAGAAGTACTAGAAATCCAGAAGTGCCAGTCCAGAATTTCGCAGGTCCAGTTTCAAGGGTCAGAAATTGGAATTTTCAGAAACTGACTATACCAGAATACTCGCCTCAGTCCAACACATCTTTTGGTGAGTTTAATTTTCAGATCCAAGAAATTTGATTTTTCTATTACTCCTATAGCCCGAAGGGCTAGGGTTTCTACTACAAGAAAGAATGACTACTGGTATGAGGGTAGAAGACAAGCTAGAAGGATCTGGAAATTTCAGATCTTGGAAGCATAGGTAGCAGATGATTCTAGATGAGAATGATCTTTTAGAACATGTTACAATGGGTGTACCAGAACCAGAGGAAGAAGAGAAAAAGACCAAGCATAAGAAGAATGAAAAGAAAGCAAAGAGAATCGTGTTAGATTCAGTAAAGGATCACTTGATCCCTCATATATCCAAACTACAGACAACAAGGCAAATGTATGAAGCACTCAGCAGGCTATATGAAAGCAAAGACATTAGCTAGAATTTTGCCTTAAGAAATCAGCTTCGTAATATGAAGATAGAAAACTAAGAATTTGTCTCATCCTATTTTATGAGAGTTTCTCAGATTAGAGATCAGCTTGCAGCTATTGGAGATGTCATTAGTGACAAAGAGATTGTAACCACAACCCTAAATGGGTTTCCAACATTTTGGATTCCTTTTGTACAAGGAGTGTGTGCAAGAAGCAAGTTACCCAAGTTTGATAAGTTATGGGAAGACTGCACACACGAAGAATCTAGACTTGCAGACCAACAAAAGAGATTAATTGTTGACGAAGATAAAGCTCTTACAATTCAAAAGAACAGAATAAGTTCCTTCAGGAAGAACAATAAATAAGCTAACTCCGTAAGAGTTCCAGATAAGAAGAAAGATGTTTCAAAGATCAGATGCTACAACTGTCAAAAGTTGGGACACTTTTCCTATGACTGTCCTCAAGGAAAAAGGAAAAGAAAGCATCAAGCACATGTGGAAAAGGAAGAGGAATCTCCTCCCTCAAAGAAAGCTTTAGTAAAAATTGAAGGTTATGTACTTTGAGTTGAAGATAGTTGATCTGAAGAAAGATAGCAAATGGTGGAGTTCGTGGAGCCTCCCCACACAAAAACAAAAGATAAGTATTCATGTTTATTTTTAGTATCTTGTTTACTTTAATACTTTATCATTACAAGTTGGATTTTTGTGAGAATGTTAATTAACGTCGTTTTATTTCAGTGTCTATGTAGATTTATGAAGGAAGTATCATAGAAGAGGATAAAGAAAGAGATAAAATATTTATTTCAGGTATAATCACTCATGAGAGTGACAAAGGTATGTGTTTAGCTATGATAGTAAGGGAAAATTTGGTACTTTAATAGCTAGAGTGAAAAAGAGTTCAAAAGTCTTATTCATGATTAGGGTTTCAGATGTGTACATGGTTGAACAAGTTTTGCTTAAGAAAATACGTGTACTACTCTGATAGAAATCATGATATAGTTTTATTTGATTACTGCATATTGTTACTGACTGATTGTCTAAGTGACATATCTCAGAAAGCATACTGTAAGTAAGTTTACTTGTCTAGGAAGAAAGAACTGTTAGAAATGGGAAAGTAATGCAGAACAGAGATGTCTTTTTGAAAATTCAGTTAGAAAAGCAACTTGAATGCACTCATAGATCCTGAACTGCTAAACTTGAAAGAATGATCAGTTTTGAAGTACACACTATATTCAGATCTGAACAGACTAAACTCAAACAGTGATCTATTTTTCAGTCAGCAAACCATTAGATTATCAAAGCAGAAACTAGCAGTTAATAGTCATTTGATCTGATGCTAATTTAATACAAGAACAGATCTAATTAGCAGATTCAATATAGATCTAAAAGAGATGAACAGAGGATCTGAAATATATATCAGTTAAAAGCAGGATTCAGAAAATATAGATCTAGATTTCAGAAAGTAGATCTAATTAATAAAACATTTTACAATGTAAATAACAACATGTAGATCTAAATTGTGGATCTTACCTTGAAGACTTACCTCAAACCACCGAAGGAGTGCAGCCACACATAGGTGATGAAGATCCACTAAATATATGCTCAGAAAAAGTCAGGATCATAGATCTACCATATAGGTTAGATCTCTTTCCAAGAGATGAAAGAACTTTCTTGCCACTAGTCGGAGAAAAAACCACACACAGAAAATTTCTGTGTTTAAACCCTTATGCTCACAGAAAACTTCAAGGACCCAAACCCCATCAAGCAGAGGTTAGATAGAGAGACTACAGCTCAAAACTAAAAGTTAGATCTGTGAAGAGAGGCCACGGTTCATGCAGAACTGAGGTTAGAAAGGCCATGGTTCACTGCAGGGAACAAGTCTAGGGTAAGGAGGCCACAACTCAAACAGGAGGAGAGTCGAACCACCACAAGAAGGGGCCTCAAAAGCCGAGCCACCACAGGAAGGAGTCTCCAGGGCTGAACCACCACAGCAAGTAGCCACAAGGGGCCGAGCTACCACAACAAAGAGCCTCAAGGGGCCGAGCTACCACAACAAAGAGCCTCAAGGCCGAGCCACCACAAAAAATCCTCAAACAACAGTTGCAAAAGGGGGCCGCAGCAAAAGAAGGAGAGATCCGCTCACCTTTGGAGGATAGCACAAGAGCATAATAGAATGTGTG
>ML834249.1:15964-40351 GCA_009831015.1 Picea engelmannii
TGCTTCTGCCCATAAGCACATAGGAAGATCTTGATCATGGATCATAGTCTTCACAGCTTCCATTATCGTTCTGTTCTTTCGTTCAGCTACACCGTTTTGTTGGGGATTATAGGGAGTAGTGAGTTCCCTCTTGATCCCAACATTTTTGCAGAAGTTCACAAACTCTTTTGAGGTATATTCCCCTCCATTATCTGACCTGAGTATCTTAATCTTTCTTTCAGAAAGATTCTCTATCAAGGCTTTGAATTCCTTGAACTTGCTGAACACTTCATCTTTAGATTTCAAAAAATATACCCAGGTCTTACGAGAATAATCATCAATGAATGATACATAGTATACATACCCACTCATGGAGGATGATGGCATTGGGCCACACACATCTGAATGGATGAGTTCTAGGACTCCTTCTGCTTTGTTGTCTCTCTTCGGAAAAGGGTTCTTGATGTTCTTCCCTTGTGCACATCCATTGCATACACCTTCATGGTCAACCTTGAGTTCTAGTAAACCTGTGACCGCTTTGCATATGTATGGTAGCGCCTTGTAGTTAATGTGAACTAATCTTCTATGCCAAAGTTCACATGGATTCTCAATGGCATGGGTCATGACAGCTTCTGAGTGACCCTTTAGCTTATGCAAGCCACCTTCTTCTTTTCCAATGATGATTGCTTCATTTATGGTCTCTCCTTTAGCATGTTGCCTTCTGCAACCTTCACTATAGCTTCCTCAAGGTTTTCTTCCCCTAGAGGGTTTCCCAGGATAAATGTTGTGTCTCTTGTGAATGTGTATTTCTCAGTGATCTTGTTCTTATGATGCTCTTATCTATTGAAATGCAAAGAACTATAATAATGGCATAAACATTAACATGAGCATATGATAGAATTGGAAGAGGGAGCAAAACCTGTCATTACTACTCCTTATAAGCACCCAAAAAGGTATAAGGACGAAATTGAAAAGGCTATCAAAGAGATTTTAGACATGGGTCACATTATGCCAAGTTCTAGTCCTTTTGCATCTTCAGTAGTGTTGGTAAAGAAGAAAGATGGGACAATGCACATGTGCATTGATTACATGGAACTGAACAAAAAGACCATCAAGAATAGGTACCCCATCCCTAGGATTAATGAGCTATTGGATGAGCTTCATGGGGCTATTTACTTCACAAAAATAGACTTGCGCTTTGGCTATCATCAGATCAATATGAGGGAGTAGGAAGTGCCCAAAACAGATTTCAGATGTCATTATTGTCACTACGAATTCCTGGTTATGCCCTTTGGGCTAACAAATGCGCCAAACACCTTCCAATCTTGTATGAATCATGTCTTCAACAAGAAATTGAGGAAATTCCTCTTGATCGTCTTTGATGATTTGTTGATATATAGCAAAACGTGGTAGGATCATCTTCAGCATGTAGAGAAGATTTTGGCCATCATGGAAGGACAGTCCTTATATGCTAAGGAATCCAAAAGTGAATTTGGAATGACAGAAGTTCTTTATTTGGGGCACATCATTGGAGTGAAAGGAGTACAGGTGCACCAAGAGAAGATACAAACCATACTTGACTGGACAACACCCAAGACTCTTACTGAGTTGAAGGGATTTCTTGGCATTTATTGCTACTACAGGAGGTTTGTAAAAGGCTTCTCCCAACTTTGTGCACCCTTGACAGATTTGACCAGAACGGCGCATTTAAGTGGAGCCAAGAGGCACAGGTGACTTTTGATAGGATGAAGAAGGTAATGAGCACTTGCCCGGTACTTTCTTTACCAGATTTTGCACATCCCTTCATATTGGAGTGTGATGCCTCAGGAGAGAGCATTGGAGCAGTACTTATGCAGAATAGGCACCCCATTTCCTATGAGAGCCGAAAACTGAGGGGTCCTGAACTTCTCTATACCATTTATGACTGAGATGTTAGCTATCATGCATGCATTGGCTAAATTCAAACAATACTTGGTTGGGGCCAAATTTGTTGTGAGAACAGATCACAATAGCCTCAAGTACTTTTTCAATCAAAAGGACATAAATGAAAGACAGCAGAAATGGGTTAGCAAGATCTAGGCCTATGAATTTGACATTGAATTTGTCAAAGGGAAAAATAATGTGGTGGTTGATGCCTTATCTAGAAGACCCTCAGTCTATGCTATGACAGATATTTCAGTTGACTGGAAAGCACACCTTTTGGTGGAATATTCAAAAAACAGGTTGTCTTGTGAGTTGATGGATGGCAAGGTACAGGATGATAACTTCAGGATTGTGGATGACATCATATAATTTCTTCTTCATCAGTAAAAAAGGTAAAAAGGTAAAGAGTCAAAACTGTTATAACAAAAAATAATAAAAAAGAAATGGAACGGGGCTCATACCAATAGTCATTCTCAATTAGCCTCTGATTGGCCCTCCGCATCTGTGTGTTGCAGGAAACTTTCAAAATCATCTACAGGAATGTGAAGACAGCTGGCCCCTTTTCAAATCTAACTGTTGCTCTAGCCTTTTTAGCCAAAGAAATAAAAAATATGGATGCTTGTCCAACTTTAGACTAAAAAAAAATACTTGCTAAACCTGAAATGCACTTGGAATATGGTAGAAAGTCCCTGTTATCCACTCTTCTGCTTTTGAAAGCTTGCTATTCACAAAAATCCAACTTCGGCCTCCATAGTGTACTCAAACTAGCGTGTTGTGAGTGAGAAAACACAAAAGTTAGTATTTGGGAGGGTTATCTAGACCAGAGAAGACAAAGTGAGAGTGGTGGGACATTAATCTTGTTTTAACGCACAAAAAACATACATTTTATGTTATTTTTATTTTGTGAGTTTTAAGTATTTACAGTCTCTTGTAGAGGTATCCTAGAGTACCCCCGGACCCCAAGTACCAGGAGCATCCCATGTTTTTCAGGGGACATACACAATGAATTCTCCAAGTACCAGGGGCATTCAGGGGCCAGCAGGGGATATTCCCAATGAAGTCCCCAAGTCCAGGAAAGATGGGGAGTGCATGAGACGTGTCCCCAACCCTCGGGAATGTGTTCCTGTGGAACACTGGAAATAACAAATGGAAATAGCATATAAAAAAAAAAGAGAAAATGCCTCTAAATATCAGAAAGCAAATCTGAGTGTGACGTAATTACATAAAGATTTGAATATAATATCAGAATAAGAAGCAAAATACATACCTTCCACCTGTATGAAACAATTTCTTCCACTTAGTCACCTCCATAAAGTTTTCTTTCGCTAAAAGTTCAACATTAACTAAAAGCACACTGTGATCAAGAATACATGTGTTCTTTGCGTATGGTGTTTGAGCCACCCAAGGCCTAGAACTTTTTGCATTTATATACTCAAAATTGTGGGAACAATCTTCAACAGCCGCAACAGGAGAATTTGTTAAATTGACTTGAAAAAGCTCTTCAACCTTACCCTGAGACAAAGAACACACCGGAGTTTCAGGCTATAACGTTAGAGTGAAATGCAAATATCAGCCATCAAAAAAGTCTTCCACGATGCCTCTACAATGAGTGCACAATCAATCTTCTATTTGATTGAACTTCACAAGACCTTAAACCTAACAGATCCAACTCTAACTGAACAAGAACCTAACCATAGCTGGATTTCAATATTTTCAGTATCAGCTGCATTGTGATCAACTGTTTTGCATAATCTTGAACATCAAGGTTGAATAATTCATACACGAGAGGATTCCTAACATACAAGGACCTAAACATCTTTAACGACATAATCCTATGACTAGCTCTAAATTCTAATCTACATTTCTCAATGATAATGCAATCTTTGGACCCGAGTACATTACTACAAAATAGTATAATCTTTGGCCTGAATACAGAAATGGTTCTACAATTTTGAACTATAGAATGAAGTGAAAAACAACAACAACAAGACTTTAAAATAAGGCAGAAAATAAAATTAGCTGAAAGTTTTCTCAAATTCATGGAAGATACAATTAAGAGAAACTGCACAGAAAATAAATGTAAAATGGATTTACCTTCACAATGATGTCTGGAACAGCGTATATAAACCTTCTGAGATTTTGATAGATTTTAGGGATGTAAAATGGCAAAAAATATGGAAAATCCGATTTACTATCTTCACCGCCAGATGCAAAAGCCTTTTCTCTGATAACACTATGTCTGCAGATGACAAAGAATTAATAAGAGGAAAAACACAATCCATTACCCTACGTACAATCACTATGAATCAGCTAACTCACCTGTAGATGAAAATATTTGATTTTCGAAATAACAAGCTAAATATAGAACGAGACCGCTCCTCTTCCCAATCATCAGGTATGAAAAGGTAAAAATATATATTTCCAGGATCCCTGAATATAAAATTGGGAAACAAAAATGAGCTTGGAAAGATCAAAGAATTAAAAACCAAACCAACTAAATTGCACGAATTGGGAACAATAGATATAGGAATAGAAATGGATACGGAATTTTTTTAGATAATAGGAATATGGCAAATACACGTGTGACAAAAACAGAAATTTCATTATATCATTAATGAATTTCAAATTTAGAAATAAAACGAAAAAGAGATTTATCCTTTAGGAAGTTATAAGCCCTTTATTTATAACCTGATTTGTAAGAAATTAGGGTTAACTTTTTTTTTAATTACGTTTTATTTCCCTTTTAGTGACCAAAACTTCTGATACACCGACTAAACAAACACTGAAACGGCTGGTACGGCATTTTAAAAATCTGAAACGTTTCATCCATGTTCCACGGGTGTTTCATACCAGGATCCATTTTCGAAACACGGAAACACATTTCCGGCACCTGAGGTGGCTTTTGCAATAACAGCGAACCAATAAAACAAGAGATGGGAAAGATCAAAAAATTATAAATCAAAATGAAAAATAAAAAGAGAGGTGAAGTAGACTTCTCATATGTTAAGATCTTGCCTCTGTTAGATTTTCAATGAGCTATGGCTCATGTATCTCCTTTAAATTTTATGTTAAACTATAACTTGAACCATAACTACTGCAGCAAACCAAGATCACAAGAAGAATAACCATGCACAAGAACACAAGAAGTATCCTGGGAAACCCTTCTCAACAAGGGAAGAAAACTCAGCCAATTCCTTGCTATATTCCTCAAGAGAAAGACCTCCCACACCATCACCAAACCTAGCACACAAGAGGGTGCTACAATTCTCATCATTTCAGACCACAATTTTTGAAATCATGAGATGACACAATGATAAGTGTATTTCTTCAATGGGGATTAACCTTTATTTATATAAGACTTGTCACATCAAACAATGTGTCTTTTGGCACAATAGGGCCGACCTCAATAACTCAAAATATAATTAATAATTACCATATTAATTATTATCTTTTTATATTAATTATTTTTTACATTATTTATCTTTTATATTAAGGTGGGGCCGACCTATACCCTTTACATTACAATTAGGGTTACAGGCAAGTCTGACTCTTAAACAATATAGCAAGGGATCTCATACACCCACTAGTGCTCAGCCACTAGGGGCACATCCATAGGGATGTCCATATCTCTGGCTCACTGCATTACACAGAAGAACCACTTCTTCACTAGTGCTCAGTGTTAGAATATTGGATGTGCTCGTTTAACCATAGACAATATAGCAATATTGTCACCCAACCATAAGCACTAATGCCACCTTCGTGCACCTTGACCTTGACAGAGAGAAGAATTTCCGGCAGGAAATCAATAGCCAACCAAGGCTAATGCACCAAGCAAAGATAACCAAAACTAATCAGAGAGTCCAACCCAGAAAAGCCGAAAATGTAGATTGCATAACTGTCAGCAGTAGCTGCCCCCAAGACTTGCGCACAAACTGGCCTTCTTCAGTGCACACAAGTGTACTTCTGTAATTTTGAGAAGTCTTGCTAAAAATGAAGACTAACCTCCTGTATTTATACTGCTTCTGCCAGACTGCCTAGGCCGACTTCTCATTATGGGTGCTAATTACTTAGTATATAATATTTCCTTTAGCCGACTTCTCTTCTAGGGTTATATCCAAATCTTTTCTTGCTTCTGGAATATTCTAATCTTGTCAAAGGTCACAAATGCATGTTAATACCTTCCGCAACTACCATAATATCAACACTCTCTCCTAGCTAGGGAGGTATAACGGATAATGGTCTTGAGCACAAACAGAACATTCAACTGGTAGTATCATTATAGCCACACAGGCTAATTAAATCACAAGCACCGTCATTATTATCCAGCTGGATAATCTCCATGACAACTAGTACAATGTCAACTGATAGAACACAACTGTGTCTATCCATAGTAGTACATAACTACTCAATCCGTGACACATAGTCACAAACAGTGGAACATATCCACCACAGTAGCATACCTCTACTGTCTGGAGACATACACTCTCCATAGAAATCATATCATCTGATATCAATTTGCACAGATACAATATCATGATATAAACTAAGTCATCTGGGCCATTCTTCCACTCACATCTGTGAGATCTGGAAGAGCATTTGCCCTCAGAGAGTAGAACATCAACGATGGGCTATCTGGACTATACTTCTCAAGCATGGAAGAATAATTGTCCTGATTTCTGAGCCTGGACCATTCACCTATCCAAGCAATTCCTCCGGCACTAAACAAAGTGCAACCTGGAGAGAATGAATCTTCCCTAGGGAATGCATGTCCCTGATTGTTGAACCTGGACCATTCACCTATCTGGGCCATTCCTCCGACACTAAACAAAGTGCAACCTGGAGATTGAATCTGCCCTAGGGAATGACTGTCCGGACCATTTCCTAAGGAAATGACTGTCCTGCACCAACCTCCAAAACGGACCATTCTTCGAAACTGCTCACAACTGTGAGCTTCGAAAGAATGATTGTCCGGCGAGGCGGACCAGTCTTCTTGACCACTACTAAGAGTGACTGACAAGAAGAAAGACTGTCCTAGACCATTCCCCCACACTGGCCACAAGGGGAATCGTTGTCTATGGTACATCAGCAATCCATCGAACCATTTTCATTACGAAAATGACCGTTCGATCTGGACCATTTTCTGAACTAGAAAATGCATCTCCGTCAGAAATCTCAAACCACTTTCCGAACTGGAAAGGAACTGCCCATCCTGGACCATTTTTCAAAGCTGAAAAATGACTGTCCATAAATCAATGATATATTAGTGCTCCCTCCCAACCTAGAGAGTCATCTCTTCCCTTTCAGCTAAGGGAGTTATTTCCATGATCCCCAATTTGCCTCGTAAGTATGCAAACTTTATTTTGGACAGAGGCTTTGTCAAGATTTTTGTTGTATGCTCATCTCTGGGGATATACTGGAGCTTCACTTCTTCCTGGACTTTATCTCGAATAAAGTAGTATTTGATCTCAATGTGTTTCGACCGTTCATGAAACACTAGGTGTTATGATAGCCTTATACACCTCTGATTGTCACAATGTATTATGGTTGAATCTAGAACCTGATCAAATAATCCAAAAATCAGCTTTCTCATCCATACTGCTTCTGTACATGCCTCACATGCTGCGATATATTTTTCTTTTGTTGTGTTAAGTGCGACAAACTTTTGTTTCCTGCTACCCCAAGATATCACAGCGGATCCCAAGCTGAAAACCTGAAGTACTCCTTCTGTCTTCTGCACTTCCTGTCGAATCTAAATCTATGAATACATGAAGTTGTATATCATTGGATGTGGTATATCTTAAACCATAGTTTAGTGTCTCACGAATATATCTTAGAAAATGCTTTGCAACTATCCAATGCTCATGTCTAGGTTCCACCTGGAACTGGCTTAGTGTGTTTACGGCAAAGCAAATGTCTGGTCGAGTATTTACTAAATACATCAATGACCCAATCAATTGTCGATATAGGGACGGGTCTACTGGATCAAAATCTGAGTCTCTTACTTTTCTTATATCCGTGGTCATAGGAGTGTCCATGGATTTGCAATCCATTATTCTAAACTTTTGAAGAATCTTTACTGCATACTTTCCTTGTCCAAGGAATACTTCACCACGCTTCTGCCATACTTCTAGTCCCAAGTAATAATGCATGAGACCAAGATCTTTCATATCGAACTCAGAAGCTAGTTCCTTTTTACACTGGATGATGAGAGACTCTTCGCCTGTCAAGAATAGATCGTCGACATATAGCAGTAGAATCACAGGTGCATTGTTCATGACTTTGTAGTAAAGATTTGGATCTGCATGACTCTTGGAGAAACCAAGTCTTATTAGGTAGTTGTCTATTCTGGCATACTAAGCTCTTGGAGCTTGCTTGAGTCCATATAAAGCTTTCTTTAGTCTGCAAACATGAGTGTCTCTGGAATGTACTTCAAATCCTTGAGGTTCTTCAATGTATACTTCTTCTTCGAATTCTCCATTGAGGAAAGTTGTTTTTACATCCATCTGATGTAAACTCCATCCCATGGAAGCAACAAGAGACATAATGGCTCTAATAGAAGTATATCTGGCAATAGGAGCGAGTGTTTCGTCATAGTCTTCTCCCTCCTTCTGGGAGAACCCTTTAGCTACGAACCTTGCTTTATATTTGTCCATGTTGCATGTTTGATCTTATAGACCCATTTTGAAGTTACTACTGATTTTTCTTCAGGTCTAGGCACAATTTCCCATACATCATTTTTCATGATGGACTGGTGTTCTTCTGTCATGGCTTCTTTCCATTGTTTCTTCTAAGTTGCCTCTTCAAACGTGGTAGGTTCTTCGTCTAGAAGTTTTGTCATACATGATGCATAGCTGGAGAATCTCTTGGGCTTCTCACTTTTTCTAAAGGTCCCACTTGGGGCTTTGAGTCTTTCTGCTTCTTGTAGGGTAGCTTCAAGCCAAGCTGGTCATTTCTTGGTTTTGGGTACAGTGTCTGAATCAATGGTCTCACATGGTTGCATCGGATGATCAAGTTGTTATGTTTCTTCATTCTTACTTTCTGGAAGACACGTGCTTTCTTCAATAGGCTCTTCATACTCTTCTTCTTCTATAGTTTCTTCTATGGATTTCTTGAAAGCCATTTTTCATTGAAGGTTACGTCTCTGCTGACTTCAATCTTATGTTGTTCCGGGATATAGATTCTATAGGCCTTGGATGATTCACTATATCCCATGAATATGCCCTTCTTTCGTAAGGGTTATAATTTATTCTTTTTATCCTTAGGAATGTGAAAGTAAACAGGGCATCCAAATATTCTTAAGTGTTCCACATTAGGTTTCTTTCCTGAGAAGGCTTCTTCTTGAGTCATATCCTTCAATATGCGGTGAGGACTTTTGTTCTAAACATATATTGTTGTCATGGTCGCTTCTCCCCATATATACATAGATAAACCTTGATCGTTCAATAGTGCCTTCACAGTTTCTTCAATAGATCTATTCTTCCTTTCTGCTACTTCGAACTTTGTCTTGGTTGTAGTCATCAACACTCCCTCTCAACTAGGGAGGTATCCTTCACCAAGTTAATTTGGTGAATATGTTTGCAATATACTCATGTGTAGGAAGGTATTGCATGTGTACTATTTTCCTCTGTATCATGTCTCTGATATAACGATATTTTATCTCAACATGTTTCGATCTATCATGAAACACTGGGTTCTCAAAGAGCTTTACACACAGCTCTGGTTATCATCATAGGATCCATCTCATGATCAAGTAAATCTGTCAGAAGCTTGTGCAGCCATATTGATTCGCACACTCGATGCTACATACTCTGCTTTTGTGGTACTCAAAGCCACAGAGTTTTGTTTCCTTCTGCATCAGGAAACCATGGAAAACTTCACAGTAAGACAACAACCAGATGTGTTCTTCCGGTTCACTGTACTCTCTACTCAATATGTATTGGTATATCCCTGCAAACTCAAGTCTACACTGGAGACATATCACATGCCATATCTAACTATGCCTCGTAGATATCTGAATACATGTTTCGTTCTTGTCCAGTGAATCAAGCCTAGTGTTAACCAGATACATCAGTGATCCAATCAGTTGTGGATCAATCTCGTCTGAATCATCTTTATTCACTTTCTTCAAATCCATCACCGTGGATTTGCATTCTGTCATACTGAACTTCTTTAAGATTCCCACTATATATTTTCCTTGAATCAGGAAAATCTCATCGATCCTATGTCATACTTCTTGTCCCAAGAAGTAGTGCATCATACTTATATCCTTCATCTCGAAATCAGAAGTCAAAGCTTACTTGTATCCAACAACTAGGCTTTCTGAATAAGTTATCAAAATCAGGCTCTTGTCACCAACACTGTAATAATATAGGTTTGGATCAACAATACTCTTGGGATGTCCATATCTCTGGCTCATTGCATTACACAGAAGAACCACTTCTTCACTAATGCTCATCCACTATGATCACGTTCACCTGTGCTCATCCATAGGCACGTCCACTCAACAGATCTTCTTTCCCACTGCATTACACAGGAGTGTCATCTGGAGTTTCTCATCAACTCTCTGCTCAAAGGAGGGTAATACATCATCTTTATTTCTGTCTCATGACGATGCACCCAGCACTTTGGGATTTCACACGTTCACCTTGTGCTCAGCCACAGGCACGTCCAACTCTACAGATCTCCTTTCTCACTGCGTTACACAAGAGAATCATCTAGAGTTCTTCTCAACTCTCTGTAAGGAGGAGGCCATCTCTACGTTCCATCTCTGTCTCAAATAGGAACCACACACCCATCTCAGGGGCTCTCTTTCAGGTTTGTGTCCTGGAGAATGTCTCACACAGTTGTAATCATCAACAGCCTCAAACAGAAAAATTACAGGTCAGACATTGAAATATTTGGTGGGAAAAAGATAAATACAAAAAACGTGCATTGCAATGTAAGCAAAAAGATGTAATGTCCCCTTCCAATTTATTAAGATGGAGGATGACTTAGTAGCCTATATGACTCTCGTAGGCTATATCCGTGGAAAAAGGGAGTCACAGGGATTTATTTAGTGTCATTGGGTTAGAAAGTGTCATGTTTCTAAAGTGACAATAAATAAAAAGATAAATTATTAATTACTTAAACATTAAAAAGTAATTTTTAATGTTTAAGTGAAAATTAAAGGAGAAATAAGGGTGACGTTTGATCTGGTCAAAAAGGGAAAAGATCTAGAAGGCTCGGAGAAAGAATAAAAAGATGGGTAGCTCTTCACTTTAGCATTATGATTTGATCTCTTATTGGAGTGCTCTTGGAGCCAAGGTTTTCGTTGGGGTTTTGGCAAAACCCTTCCATCATTAGTTTAGTTTCGGTGGTGCAATATCCACCCTAGCTAGACGTAGGGGGAAATCCATCCGGGGTTTTCCACTTGGAGCTTCATTTTGTGATTTGTATTCATTGCAGGTGCAGAGATCTATTGGAGGTTCATCGTCTTGCTTGGGGAATCAATTTATCTTTGTTTGGCAGGTTTGTGGAGTCATTTGGAGGGTCAATTCGCCCATACTGTTGGTTCATCGCTACATAGAGAGGTCGTAGGGTTGTCTTGAGGAAATCGTGATTGCTAGGAGGGTCGATCTCCTCTCCATTTGCAGGCCAAGGATCAAGGAGAGGGCACAAGGGTGCTTGAAGGGGACAAGACACCCATATAGTAGTGTCGTTGGGTTAAGAGAGGTCTGTAAACCCACATGGAGGAGCCAAGAGGGTACAGGAGGCCGCGTGAGAGTTTGGAGGCGAGTAGGGGGCCCTTTGGGGTCTGTTCTGTGTGGATTGGGGAGGGTCGTAAGGCTGTTTTGCTGAGCAGAGAAGGTCTGGAGGAAATCCGTGGACTTACTACAGATTTATGAAGGTTTCCAACCCTGTTTTGACTTGGAACAGTTCAGTACCAGCTACAGTAGAGACTTTGGCATTATTTCTCAAGTTTTGATTGTCATTTGTGCGCTTAGTGATATGTTGTTGCTGCATAGCAGCCCTTAGATATTTGTATTGTTGTTGAAGATTTCCTTTCATAATAAAATGCCAGTACTGTTTCTTATATCTCATGTATATGTTGATTGCAAGCAATGTATTTGATGAAATGTCCATGATTGAATTGCTTGCAAATTGTTTGCTAAAATTTATCAATCAACAGTAAAACCTTGTATGCAAAGTGTTGGACAAAGATACATAAGTAAACAGTAAACTCTTAATACCCTAGCATATCTTCCCTAGGGATATTATAGTGGTATCACCGTTGGTGATCTTGTTGTTGAAATAATGTAACTGCAAAGAGTATTCTAATTATTATCGATGTATTATTCATTAGATCAATCCCCTTTTGGGGATTGATCATGTCGAGTATTGTAAATGACCAAATCCCCTTTTGTGGATTGGTCATAACATAATTGTAATAGGCAGAATAAGAAGTCGACCCCAGAATAAATATTAAAGGTGGTTATAACCACCCAGAAGAAGAAGTCGGCCCTGTCAGTGAAAAGACACCTCCACATGTGCCAGAATTGTATAAATAAGGAGGCTAGTGCCTCACTTAGACACACACTCACTTGTTCATCAAGAGACAAGTTCGGAGCTGCAGTTGGAGAAGAGAGAGAGAGAGATAGGCGCATTCTTGGGAGAGGAATTTCTGTATTTGTTTGAGTTATCTCTTGGCATTGTATTGGCTATCTATAATAAGGAAGTTTTGCTAGGTTTTCTCCCCCATGAGGGTTTCTCAGGATAAATGATGTGTCTCTTGTGATTGTGTATTTCTCAGTGATCCTATCTATGCTATTGTTATCTAGTGAAATGCAAAGAACTCTAATAATAGCTTAAACCTTAACATGGTATCATAGCTAAGATGAAGAGAACATCTTTCACAAGAGAAAGTGAAAAACATCACTGACATGCAAATTAGGGCTTTTATTGATGAAGTATTTCAGCCCCAAAACCATCTAAAAAAGGGTGCCCTTCCTCAAGGATCACTTTGGCATCCTTAGCGCAAATTTTCAGTGGCTAGATCTCCGAGAAAGTGAAACCCTAGTTTTCACCAAGTACCAGAAGTACCAGAAGTACCAGAAGTACCAAAAGTACCAGAAAACCAAAAGCACCTGTCCAGAAATCCATTGGTTAAGTTTGAGGGGGTAAAAGTTGGATTTTCATAAATCTGACTACACCAGCTTACTCGCCTCAGCTCAGCGCATCTATCCCCTGGATCAGAATTTCAAAATTTGAAGTTTGAAAAAATAGGGTTTCTTCATAAAACCCTGAGTTGCAGTTGCAGTTGCAGTCTCAGAACTAGTTGCAGTATCAATTGCAGTTGCAATACTAGTTGAAGTATCAGTCGTAGTACCAGTTGCAGTCACCCTTGAAGTTTTTAAGAGTTGGTGATCATTGCCGCAGCTACCAGATGGTGCCACTACCTGAAAATGCTATCAGAGGTATGTACTCACATATGTTTAAATTGTTAAGCGTTAAAAGGGTACTTGCAGGAGAGGGGATCTCTTGCCATAGATCCAGAAGGATCTCAAGATCCAACACATTCAGAGGAATAATACAACCCAGGTGTGATTATTCTGATATGCATCTATTTGTTATGACATTATTTTGATCAGTGTTGCATGTTGTAGCTATGACCATCATTCTAACCTTTGGTCAAAATCCGAGCCAAGTTATTAGATGGATTAAAGTTGAGACCATAGAGTTTATTCTCTAACCCAACCTTATGTCAAGATAGCATATTGTCCTAGTACAAAAGACAGGTTAAAGAAAGCACTCGTCATCTTGAATGAAGGAGACTTGGAAGAAAAGCAATGCACTCTTGAAGACGAGGCCACAAGTCCTAGGTTTGATTAAATTGATAATATTCAAAGTTGCACATGGAAAGTTACAAGTAAACACTATAGTTGAGATAGTAGTCTTTGAAGAATATTATACTTGGTCGCATGTGAGCATATTGAGATAAATGCTTAATGTAATCATTTGCCAGATACAAACTAATATCTCCTCTAGGAGAAATCTCTTGTGTTAGTTCCAGGTTGCCATGGAGGAATGTTTGATCACAACACTATAAGAGTGTTGACCTCATTCCATATTGTATTTCTTACTGTTAATCTTTGCTTCAGACAGGTCACAAGTGAAATCCCTAAAGGAGTTATTGTGACGATTGTTCGTGCTATTGCTTTATCTACTATTATCAAAAGAGTACTATTCCTACTTGTTGTTTTGTTGACCTTGTTTCAGGTCACAGGTGATAGCTCTAAGGAAGCTATAGTGAAGGTTGCTAAAGGCAACATATTATATGAGACATGAAGCAGACTATTTACATGACCATATACACTCATGTACCAAAGAAGATGAAGAAGAAGCTATCTCTTGAGATTCAGAGTATCTCATGTGAAGATTGATTGAAAGGAGCAGAAGGCTCCAAAGATGACCGAACATTAGAACGGGAAGCAAATCTCGTTTGAAGCATGACTCTATATTTAGACTTGGTATTCAAATATCAAGTATGCCCTGTAAGAGATAATGAAGTCCTTGTAGACTCAGAAGAAATCGAGAGTAAGCCTGATCTCATAAAGGATCAGATGAAGAGACAACTTACAGGACTGGGAGACAGATGTCATGAGAAGACTAGATCATAGCTTCAGAAACTTCTAGGAGATATGAAATCTCCTGGGAAGATTCCCTTGTTTCAGTAATAGAGAAGAAAGCCAGTCAGAAAGACTGGGATGTGGATTCTTCCGTGAGACTAGAAGAGAAGTCAGTATTGACTTTCAAGATTGATCTATACAGATCAAACATGTTGCAGATGTACAAAGCTTGATGTGTGTCCAGAGGATTCTCCTAGCAAGAGGGAGAAGACTATGATGAGACACTTATTGAAGAAATAATTCCAGTATTTATAAAGACAACCAGAACAACCATAATTCATATATAGTATGAGATGCAGGGGGAGCAATCCCCATATTTAAAACTGAGTGGAAGTTGGTGCAGTACACTAGTTGGGTCATGGAGACATGACTACAATGAAAGATAAGAGTTACCTCCATGAAAGAAGAAGAGCTATCTTCAGTATTAGTTATTGAGTCACCCTCAGATTCAAATGAAGTTGTTGTCGTTATAGAAGAAGAGGAATTACTCTCAGATTTTAGCAACCACAGTGAGGATGAAGCAATCATCCTCAGTCGTAGAGCAGGTGCAGGTGCAGAGTCCTAGTTCCAGAAGGAACAGTTGCAGAGAGAGTAGAGGACATACTCCCAGACAGTGAGAACATATAAGTGCTTTGCAGAAAGCACATAGAGCGAGCAAACGATTGTGCAGATTGAGTTGCAGCTGAGCAAGTGTACCAGATTGGTACAATGTAATGAGAAAAATTGATTTGAAGATAGAAAGACTCATGTCTACCAGTTGAGGAAGGATCTGTACGTGTTAAAGCAAGCTCCTAGAGCTTGATATTGCAGAGGATAGATAGTTTTCTAACGAGCTTGGGCTTTACCAAGAGTAAAGCAGATTCTAACCTCTACTTCAAGGTTATGAATGATGAGCCGATGATATTGCTACTATATGTGGATGACTTATTCTTAATTGGAGAAGAAAAGCTCAACACTAAATGTAAGAAGAAGCTTGTCGTAGAATTTGAGATGAAAGACCTTGGCCTAATGCATTATTTTTTAGGTCTTGAGGTATGGTAGAGCCCAGAGAGAATCTTCCTTAACCAAGGGAAGTATGCAGTTGAAATCCTGAAGAGATTTGACATATTGGAGTGAAAGTCCATGAATACACCCATGGAAGCGAAGTTGAAGCTACTGGTCGACACTTCGTCAGAATTGATTGATGCCACACTATATAGACAGATCACTGGATCACTGATGTACTTGACGAACACCAGACCAGATATTTGTTTTGCCGTGAACACTTTGAGTCAGTTTTTGGTAGAACCCAGACTTGTTCACTTAGTTGTTGCAAAACATGTGATGAGGTACCTTAAGGGTACATTAGATTGTGGTCTCAGTTATGATGGAGATCATGATTTCACACTGAGTGAGTACACTGATTCAGATTGGTCTAGAAGTGTCTCTGACAGGAAGAGCACTTCATGATGTTGTTTCAGTTTGGGATCAACCATGATCTCATGGTAGAGTAGGAAGTATTAATGTTTAAGCCATTATTATAGATGTTTTCATTTCATTAGATAACAATAGCATAATCCAAGATCACTGAGAAATACACAATCACAAGAGACACAGCGTTTATCCTAGGAAACCCTCTAGGGGAAGAAAACCCAGCAAAACTTCCTTAATATAGATAGCCAATACAATGCCAAGAGATCTCTTATGCTAATACAGAAAGTCCTCTCCTAGATATGCGCCACTCTCTCTGTCCTTTGCCGGTAACAGATCAGAACTTGTCCTTCAAACTGAGCAAGTGAGTTGTGTCTAAGTGAGGCACTAGCCTCCTTTATTTATACAAGTCTAGCACATGTGAAGTGTCTCTTCACTAGCAGGGCCGACTTCTCAAACTAGGTGGGTAAACCCACCTTTATTATATTTCTGGGTCTCTTTAATAACTGTTGGGGCCGACTTCTTATTCTGCCTATTACAATTGTCTTTTGACCAATCCGCAAAAGGGGATTTGGTCCTATTACAATAATCGACATGATCAATCCACAATGGGGATTGATCCTATGAATAATATATCAATAATAATAAGAATACTCTTTACAGTTACATTATTTCAACACTCCCCCTTAACAAGAAGGGTATTCTTCAGCAGCATCATGCAAGAGAGAGAGGACAACATCATCAACAGCGTCAAGTGGGTGAGAGGACAACATCATCAATATCATCTTGGAACACTAACTGGCGTATCTATAAATCATCGAAAGTTTTCTTCATCGACAGCATCGTCATTCTCAAAGGAATGCCATCATCATCTGCATCGATATGTATTAGTATAAAAACTGATACATCATCATCATCACAGCACAAGGCTGGCTCATCATCATACAAGACTGGCTTTACGTCACAGCTGTCAAGCTGGAAGCTTAGTACTTGTCTCATCTCAATGTCTTGCTTTACATCACAACACTCAGGCTAGAAGCAAGATACTAGACTGGCTTTACATCACAGCTATCAATCTGGAAGCACAGTACTAGCCTCATCTCATCATCTTGCTTTACGTCACAGCACTCAAGTTGGAAGCAAGATACTCGTTTTGCTTTACGTCACAACCATCAGCTTGGAAGCATGATACTAGACTGGCTTTATGTCATAGCTATCCAGTTGGAAGCTCAGTGCTAGTCTCATCATATCATCTTGCTTTACGTCACAACCATCAGGTCGGAAGCATGGTACACATCCTTCTTTATGTCACAACCATCAGGTCGGAAGCAGGGAACTAGACTTGCTTTACGTCGCAGCTATACAGCTGGAAGCATAGTACTAGTCACACATCATCTTGCTTTACGTCTGACAACTAGGTCAGAAGCAAGGAACATCTCATCTTGCTTTACGTCTGACAGCCAGACACGAGAGGACACATGGCAGAACCACAAGGTGGGCCCAGGTGACTGACAGGTGAATACGTGTCACCAGGAGGAAGGGAGTCAACGCTTCGTTGATTTATCGCGTCTCGGGAGATCGCAACAGGAGGGCACGAGAGTTCGACCCACGAACTCACGAAGGTGCGAGTTGCAAGAGGCGCTGGTATTTAAGCCCTAGCCTATGGTCATGTGTAGCAGGCGCTAGAGAGGAGGGAGCCATACCCGTATCGCATCTCGGGTATCGGTGTTTGGAGGAAATGAGTCAAGGGTCTTCGACTCACGAACTCGCGAGATCGCGAGTTGCGAAAGGGTGACTATGGTTACGAAGATTTAACTGTTGGATCTTCGTGGACCGAGATTCCGAAGCCCCGAAATGCCGAAAGCTGAAGTTTCAAAAACCCGAAACCCCGAAAAATGAAGTTCTGAAATTGCAGAGCCGAACGAGAGCTCAGAAAACTTATTTGAATTGAAACGTCTTTTGTTCTTGTTTGTATTGGTTTATAAATGTTGTGGATTGTTCGTGAGGTTTTAATGGACTGACAAACTTCGAATTGAATTGCACAGTGCGTGTGCAGAGTTCAACTAGAGTCAGAATTTCAGTTAACCAACGCCGAGTATGGAGTGGGAAAAGGTGCAGATTTCCCCCGAAACAGAGGACGAACGAGAAGGAAAGGATGTCAATGTGGAAGTGGAAGGATCGAACTCCAATGGGCACGGAAAAGAGAAGGTTTAAGAAAGAACAGAGGCAGAAGGGAAACAGGCCTCCCTTTTTCAGGAACAGTCCTTGGGGACAGTCATCTTTTAGAGAGCCCAGGAAAGTTGAAGGGAGTGAGCAGATGCCAATACCGCCATCTATGGAGTGTTGGGGCTGTAAAGGGAATCATAGGTACAGAGACTGCCCCCACAGAAAAGATAAAGAGAGAACTGTCCATACTGTTCAACAAGATGAAACAATGGAGGATATGGGCAGCAGAATGCCAAGGATCTACACAGCCCTGGACAACAAGCAAGCAGAATTTCAATCGCACATGATTGAAGTGGAAGGTACGATCAACAACCGACCACTTGTTATTTTAATTGATTCAGGGGCTAGCCATAGTTATATAAATCCTAGAATGGTGGACAGTTTGCATCTAACGAGAAGCAAACATGAAAAGCCTTGGCTAGTAAAGTTGGCCACAGGAACCAAAAGGAAGGTCACTGAATTGGTTAAGTCCTATTCAGTAGACATGAAAGGAATGAGCACTAAGGTTGAATTTAACATTCTGCCTTTAGGCTCATACGATTGCTTAATTGGGATGGACAGGTTGGACCAGCACCATGCCCTTCTAGACTGTCGTAACAAGAGGTTTACATGCCTGAACGAAGAGGGAAATTAGGTAACAGTCCAAGAAATTCCCAGAGCCATGGCTGTTAGGGAAATCTCAACCATGCAGCTAAAGAAATGTTACCGGAAGGGCTGTCAATTATTTGCAGCTCGGGTGGAAGAAGCATCCCGAGATATAGTCTCGAATCTGGAAGACCACGAGGTACTCAAAGAGTTTAAGGACGTATTTCAGGAGATAGTTGGACTACCTCCGAAGAGGGACATCAATTTTTCTATAAATTTGATGCTGGGAGCAACTCCAGTTTCGAAGGCTCCTTATAGAATGAGTACGCCAGAGCTAAAAGAGTTGCAATTGCAGCTCGAAGAGCTACTAAAGAAGGGATACATTCGCCCCAGCGTGTCACCGTGGGGTGCCCAGGTCCTATTCGTGAAGAAGAAAGATGGGACGTTGAGACTGTGCATTGATTTTCGGCAGTTGAATAAGGTAACTGTCAAGAATAAGTATCCTCTGCCAAGGATCGATGATCTTTTTGATCAGTTGAAGGATGCGAAAATATTTTCAAAAATAGATCTTAGATCTGGATATCACCAAGTGAGAATAAATTATGAGGACATTAGCAAGACTGCCTTTAGAACAAGGTACGGTCATTATGAGTTTACAGTGGTGCCGTTTGGATTGTCAAACGCACCTATTGTTTTCATGTGCTTAATGAATGGAGTGTTCAGAGATTATTTGGACAAGTTTGTCATAGTCTTCCTGGACGATATCTTGGTGTATTCCAAGACAGAGGAAGAACATGAGAAACACCTGAGAATGGTGCTACAGGTGTTGAGAGAACACTAGTTGTACACAAAACTGAGCAAGTGCTCATTTTATCAAAGGCAGATCCATTACTTGGGACGTATTATTTCAGAAGAGGGGATCGTTGTGGATCCTGAAAAGGTTGAGGCCATCCGAGAATGGTCAGTGCCAAGGAATGTGACAGAAGTTAGATCTTTTATGGGTCTGGCAGGCTACCACAGAAGGTTTATAGCCGGATTCTCCAAGATAGCTCACCCTATCACTTCCTTGCAAAGGAAGGAGAAGAAGTTCCAGTGGACCGAAGAATGTGAGAGCAGCTTCCAGTGATTGAAGCGGCTACTAACCAGTGCTCCAATCCTAAAGATTGTAGATCCAAATAAGGATTACGTAGTGTGCACAGATGCGTGTAAGGAAGGGTTGGGAGGAGTTCTCAGCCAAGAGGGATTTGTAGTTTGTTATGAGTCTTGAAAGTTGAAGGAGCATGACAGGAATTATGCCACTCACGATTTAGAGCTGGCAGCAATCGTCCACGCCTTGAGGAAATGGAGGCATTACCTCATGGGCAAGAGATTCGAGTTGAGAACAGACCATAACGGTCTGAAATATTTATTTGATCAGCCGACTTTAAATGCCAGACAAATTAGATGGCTAGAGTTTCTGTGCGAATATGACTTTGATATCAAGCATATCAAAGGGAAAGAAAATAAGGTGGTTGATGCACTCAGCAGAAAAGTGCACGAATTACATGCTATAGCCATTAGCATGTACCGGACTAAGATGAAAGACAAAATTTTGGAAGCTGCAAATGTTGATTTGCAGTACAAAGGTTTAGTAGCAAAGCTACAGCAGCGTGAGAGACTACAGACCAAGGAAAGTTACACCTTGGGAACTGATGGTTTACTTCTGTATAAAAACAGAGTGTATGTACCCAATGTCCGAGAATTGAAGCTGGCAATTCTAAAGGAGATGCATAACGTGGCTTATGCTAGACATCCTGGATATCAAAAGACTGTGGCAGCAGTCAAAAGCCATTATTTTTGGCCGGGTATGAAGAAATAAATCGTTGAATACATTGCCAGATGTATAGAGTGCCAGAAGGTTAAGGATGATCACAGGCACCCAGCAGGGTTGCTGCAGCCTTTACCCATTCCTGAATGGAAATGGGACGTGGTAACAATGGATTTTATCACAGGATTGCCCAGAACAAGCAAGCAGCATGATTCAATCATGGTGGTGGTGGACAAGCTTACTAAAGCCGCCCATTTCATTCCACTGAAAACCACTCACAGAGCAGCAGATGTTGCTGATATCTTTTTAAAAGAAGTTGCACGGTTGCATGGAATTCCTAAGACAATTGTGTCTGATAGGGACCCGAAATTCACCTCGAATTTCTGGAAAGGACTGTTCAAGGGATTCGGAACGAATCTGAACTTTAGTACAGCGTATCATCCTAAGTCTGATGGTCAGACAGAAAGGGTGAACAGGGTAATAGAAGACATACTGAGAATGTATATGATGGATAAACCATCAAGGTGGGAAGACCACCTGCATTTGGTAGAATTCGCCTACAATAATGGGTATCATGCATCGTTGAAGATGAGCCCATTCGAAGCACTTTATGGAAGAAAGTGCAACACTCCAGTGAGCTGGGATAATCCAGCTGATAGAGTAGTCGTTGGAACTGCTCAAAGAGATGGAAGATCAAATGATAAGAATTAAACAGAATCTGAAAGCTGCCCAAGATAGGCAGAAAAGTTACGCTGACAGTAACAGAACCCATAGAGAATTCAAAGTGGGTGACCATGTTTTCCTGAAAGTGAAAACTAACAGGAGTTCCCTGAAGTTGGGAAGTTGCGCCAAGTTGGTAGCAAGATTTTGTGGGCCATTTGAGATCCTGGAAAGGATTGGGCCAGTTGCATACATGATTGCACTACCTGCATCTATGACTGTACATAATGTGTTTCATGTTTCACTGCTTAAGAAATATGTACCTGATGCTAATCATGTTATCGATTGGAATGTGATTCAGGTGGAACCAGAAGGTGTCCTGCAAGTGCATCCTGTGCGCATATTGGACAGGAAAAGCAAACAGCTCCGGAATCGAGCTATAGAGCTTGTAAAGGTCCAGTGGACCTGGTATGGTCCTGAGGACGCGACATGGGAGCATGCAGATGTTATGCGGGCAGAGCACTCGCATCTTTTTGAAAATTTTTGAAAATCTTGCAGACGCTGTGTAAAGTTGCACTGAGGACAGTGCAAAAATAAGGGAGGGAGATTGTAATGTCCCCAAGGCCGAGCCCCGTTGCAAACCATGTTCTGAAAGAAATTGTAATTATGTTTTATAGGCTGGTGAGCCAAGTTGGTATAAGCCGGTGGGATTATGTGATTGTTAGGCCAGAGAGCCTAAGGGTTGGAGGCCAAGGGCCTGATTTTGTACTTGTATGTATGCAGAACATTTAATAAAATTGAGAACACCGCCAGGTGCAGACCGACCACGATGAATGAGTGAAGGGGGACTGAGCATCCACAGAGTGGGCAAGGGATTACGGGCTGGAAGGTGGGATTAGGGGCGAAGTGTTGAGCCTAGGGGATAAGACTAGGGGCTTAAGCCCGGGAATAATATTTTATTATTATTCCAAAAGAACATGTGCCATTTATATTTTTATCCTAAGTTCCTGACCAAGGGAAGGTGATGCGTGTTGGTGGAACGCAAGCAGTCTCCAGGGCGACAAGTATCGACCCTGGTGCATGCGAATAAAACGGCCAGGGTGGACCGTGAGGGGGTTCCCTCTCCCATTCGATCGGACTACCTGAGCATGTACGGGCTCTAAGCAGTAGGACTGACCCAAGTTCTGTAGAGAACCTTCGTGCATCCCTGTGATCCAAAAAGTCTGTGCCTGGCTCTGAGAAAACCCGTGTATACCTCCGTAATGAACCAGAAGCCTGTTATCGATTCTGAAAGAGCCGGTTTCACCTCTATTTGAGCCGAAAAAGCCCGTGTTGTGTCTGGAGAATCCGTGTGCTTCCACTGCCCGAGATCGAGCCTGTGCGTAAGATCTCTGTTCCGAAGCCGTGACCGTGAGACCATCCTATGATTGTTGAACCAGTTTGGGAAAGCATGTGTCTATTTTCCCCGTGGGTTGTTGTGACCACGCAGTACTGGACTGCGTGTGGCTTGTTGGCCTGTGAGCGATTCTCTCCAGGTGAGAGAGTGCGCAGAGGAAGGAGAGGACTCCTGGAAGGAACCCTGTAGCTGCCATAGAACCCGGAGACTTCCAGTCCGGTCTATTGCTGTAACCCAAGGCAAGGGAGGTTAGCAGCCGAAGGACTGTCCAGGTGACAGAGAAGGTGTATACTCCTGGGGTGGAACAGGCATGTGGGGAATGAGGGTCTGTGGGCAGTGAGCGTGAGAGGTTCCTGGGAGAGAATCCCATCCTTGTGGATGTGTGTTGTTTTCCCTGTAACCTCAGCCTAGCCTAGGATTCCTTGCCTTGGGGTGGAGCTTAGTCCCAGCTCGGGGGTGACCCACTACTGAGCTGATGAGCAGTGCAGTCTAAGGCTGGGAGGTTCGTGGAAGGCCTGCACTTGGTTGGTGGAACTGCCACTGTTTCAAAGATAAGTACCTGATTATGCTTTAATCATGTTTTGCATGACTGTGCTGCTTACGTTATCATGAATTCCACTGTGAATATGAATTAATATTAAATAGTATTGATTGTTGATTATGGCAGTAATTCGAATGAATACTCTGTGTTGAATGTGTTTAACTTGTTTTCAATGCATGTGGATTATATACTACCTGTATGAGTTATGTACAAAGTGGTGTTATAGATTTCTTTTAAGAGCATTTAAGCCTTGGTAGCCAGAAAAGGTGCGCTACACTAGACGTAGGGAGAAATCCATCCGAGGTTTTCCACTTGGAGCTTCATTTTGCAATTTGTATTCAATCCAAGTGCAGTGATCTATTGGAGGTTCATCGTCCTGCTTGGGGAATCAATTTATCTTTGTTTGGTAGGTTTGTGGAGTCACTTGGAGGGTCGATTTTCCCATACTGTTGGTTCGTGGATACATAGAGAGGTCGTAGGGCTGTCTTGAGGAAATCGTGACTGTTAGGAGGGACGATCTCCTCTCCATTTGCAAGCCAAGGGTCAAGGAGAGGGAACAAGGATGCTTGAGGGGGCCGAGCCACCCATATAGCAGTGACGCAAGGTTAAGAGAGGTCCATAAACCCACGTGGACTAGCCGAAAGGGTGCAAGAGGCCGCGTCAGGGTTTGGAGGCGAGCAGGGGGGGATTTGGAGTCTGTTCCATGTGGATTTGGGAGGGCCTTGTTATCGCACAGTTTGTACTTGGAAGTAAGGGAAAGGTGAAATAAAGGCAAACTAGCGAAACTGGAGACTATCCTACCACTGTCACCTCGATAGGATAATGTAATGATCCCAGGCCATTATGCAAGGATCATCATTGTTTTGGTGTCTTTTTAAACTTTTACTGAGTGAGGTATTTCGTCAAACAGTTTGTTGATCTATTTGTTTACTTGTGTTTATATGTGTGTATGCAGCAAATAACAAGAATAATCAACCATGAAACATACCTCAACCATAGGCAATATGATAGACAAGCCAAAACATCACAAATCTTCTTTATTCATAAAATACAAGAACCTGCTACAATGGAGATGCTGATCTGGAATGCTCAACAGATGGCCAAGATGATAGATAATAGATAACAAGTATGAGCTGCTACAAAATGCTCCCGACAATACAAAATAAGCCTCCAAAGGCTGGATAAGAGATGAAGA
>ML834250.1:3806-30152 GCA_009831015.1 Picea engelmannii
TATCCAAAACCATCTAGACTGATTAAAGTTGCTAGTTAAATATCAAATATGGTTTTATTTGCTCCCAAAGACACCTTCCTTCACTCTCTCACTTTGGAGACCATTTTTCACTCTCTTTTAATTTTCCATTTCTTCCAATATTTTTTGTGGTTGGTCAAGAGGGGGTGGTGATATTACCCCTCACCGTGGTTATTTTACCCCAAATTGTGTGGTGTGTTGCAATATACTAATTTTAGATCTAAAAAAACCTCCATAAATAACCAAGAATAAACCATAAACCATTCACCATAACATGAACACAAGAAATGTAGAAAACCCTTGAGGTAGGGTAACACGATGTATTAATCCTTACGAAAGGATAAAACTCTTCAAGCAATACTTGTTTGTACATCAATAATAATATTCACCCCCTCAATTACATTGCTTACATATCCTTTAATAGTATTTTCCATCTCCTAGGAACATTCTAGAGAAGGTATCTTCTAGAAAGTCCATTTATTATTTCTAACTACCCATTTATTATATGTAACTACTAATGTAGGCCTTATTTAATACCATGGTGGACCTACTCCACCTTACATTGAATAACCTCCACTAATAGTATCTAACCCCCATTCCCATTGGGTACCTCCCAAATTACCACCCATATTGCCTCCCTAGGTAGATTACATTCCACCCCCCTTAAGCATGTTTCTTCCCCGAAACATGAGAACAGACCATACGATATGACCGGCTAAGAATAGTAGCCAACTGGTACCAAGTATGACTATCCATCCATCCTAATGGAAGCCAAATATGATGTCCAACTATTGCCTTGCCATCTTGAGCTTACTCTGCATCGTCTTGATGTTGCCATGGACTCGATTCTCTAGCTTGATGTCATCATGTAGTGTTGGTATGTCTCCATGCACCTCTTGATCGGTTTCCTTTTTGGTTCCTAGTTGGTGCATAAGTGTGTGTATGCTCATGCCCTTGCTTGGATGATGGTTGTTTCTCGATGTGTTGTGGATGGAGATATACCACAACTATAGGAATATGTTATGTTTCCTTCAAATCTTCAACACCTTATGCCTCAGAGTCACTGACCACCTTAGCTTCTTTATCATTTTTGTCATGTGGCTTTGCTTCATCTGCTTCTATAGATTCTGCCTCTGAGTCAACTTCAGACTCTACAAGAACTTATGTGCTTGCTTATGTGGGCCTTATGTGCTTGCTTATGTGGGCCATTCTGTCTTACTAAGAGATACATTCTGCAATGTGATTTTCTTTTTATTTTACCACAACTTCAAAAACTTCTTTTGTACATTAATATTAATTGTGCCCACTGACTCTATCTAAGGATATCCCAAAATAATGTCTTCATCACCCATATCTAGAGCCTTAAAATTTGAATGCAACACATATTTATCCATACTGAGCTTTAAATCTTTAAAAATTTTAACATTTTCACCTGCAACTTGTGTGCTTTGAATATTCTTTGCAGGAATTTGCAATCTATTAACCAATTGAACATTGATAAAATTCTTCTGGAAACTAGGGTTAATAGAAACAATGACATTTTCTTTATGAATACAACCATGAACTTGTAATATAGAGTTGTCATATGAAAATAAATTGTTGTTGCGCCCTTTATCAACATGAGACCATTTATCTAAAAGGAATTTTTCAATTGCTTCATCATAAAATCTCAGCAATTGGCTATAGTTATGTGATTTCCACCAAATGGTCGCATCACCTTTTAATTGACTCCCTACCCAATGTTTTCAATTCTCTTTCCAAAATGACTTCAAGTCTTTTAAGAATTCTTTAATACTAGGGACATCATCTTTTCCAGTAAAAAACATCATTCTTGGGAGAAATCTTCAAGAAAAATTAGGGTTAAAAATAACTTACTGCAGAAAATCGTGGCATTTTTAGGCAAAACCATAAAAAAATTGTTGAATTTAAAATGCTCATAACTTTACTTCCCGGACTCCGTTTCGACTGATTTTCTTTTTGAAATTGGGTATTTTTTTCTGAGAGGAATCCAAATATCCAATTACTTTCGGAAAATTCTGAGTAGAAAGTCTTAGATCTGAGCCTGAAGTGTGTTGCCCCCTTTTCTGTTAAATAATTCCTCTAAAAAATAATCAAAATTCTTCCCTTTTTGGCCCAAGGAAAGAGCTCTGATACCACTTGCAATACAATTATAGATCTGAAAATAACCTTCAGAAATAACCAAGAATAAACCATAAACCATTAACCATAACATGAACACAAGAAATGTAGAAAACCTTTGAGGTAGCATAACACCATGTATTAATCCTTACGGAAAGAGAAAACTCCTCAAGCAATATGTGTTTGTACATCAACAATCATATTCACCCCCTCAATTACATTGCTTACATATCCTTTTATAATATTTTCCATCTCCTAGGAACATTCTAAAGAAGGTATCTTCTAGAAATCTCATTTATTATTTCTAACTAACCATTTATTATATGTAAGTACCATTGAAGGCCTTATTTAATACCACGGTGGACCTAGTCCACCTTACATTGAATAGCCTCCACTAATAGTATATAACCCACATTCTCATTGGGTACCTCCCATATTACCTCCCTAGGTATATTACATGTGTTTTGTCATGTGAAACAACTTGCCCTTTTGTTGTTAAGAAATAGAACAAGCACAACAAGATACATGAACTTGGAGTAAAAGGCTTCAAGCCATGTTTAACACATGTATTCATCTCATGATATCAATTTATAGTACATGTATTTGGCCACCTCTAGATCTAGATCTCACTAAAAACTCATTAGTGGATAAGGAAAACACCTCAACTCATAAGAATGTGATATCAAACTTTGTGATTGTCTAGGAGCTCACAATCTAACATCCCCCCTCAAATACAAATTTAAATCATTACACTAGTAAGGAAACATGAACTAGTGCATAATCTAGTATCATCGTCAATATTCAATATGAAACTTTTTGAACTGAGCTTAGATGAAGATATGTCTGAAAAACTGCCAATATGGATGTTCAATGGTTCATTTGAAATGTACTTTGAAAGAGAGTCAAATTTATAGAAGTCAACAACTTCCATGTCTAAACATGTCTTGATTACTTGATCATTTGTCAAGCAATTTGGCTAGAAGAAACTGATGTCTTATGTTAATTGATGAACACGTAGGATCACCATTCTGCTATCAATGAACAAATAGGATCACCGAAGTGCCCTCTGAATTTAAACACAATTAGGTGTCAAACATCATCCCAATGAATAATTGAAGAGCAGTGAGATGATTCTAAATTCCATGTTAAATCTTCCCAAATATGTTGATTTGATGAGAAGTTGACAGAATTGTAGATAGTCGATTGAGTAGATCGATTTCCATGCTAGAATTCCTTAATTCTAATTAAAAAAATAAATTATAGGAATTCTAAACTTGAAGGCCTAACTATGATCATTGATATTCCCCCCTATCAAGTGCAAGGTGAGAAGATTGTTGAAGGGATCCAAGCTTGAGATTTTGAATTATTCTGTTATCCAATGGTTCATCACTACATGTGGTGGTTTTGTAGGTTGATCAGTAACCATTTTGACTTGATTAATGTGGTGATTTTGGTTGACCACTAACCATTTTTACTTGATACCATGTATCTGGTAGTTTTGGTTGACTACTAACCATTTTCACAATATACTCTTACCTGAAGATGTTGGAGAGTATCATGTTGTTTTATCGATGTACTCCCCCCTTAAGTGCAAGAGGTACCTTTTTCCTTGACTCGTGTTTTAATTTAAAAGACATGTATAATTTGGCCCCAATCATACCCAAAATATTCATATGGAACAATTGTTTGGAACCCTTCTGCTTTTGTGATTTCTCCATGCAAATGTGTCTTTACTTGTGTCTAGACTAGATGGTAAGAATTATGCAACTTTTTGACTTATTAATTCCAATGCCAATAATTTATCCAACCATAATGAATTATTTTCTTGACCTTCTTCTTCTTCCAACATTTATCTAAAAGATTATTTGTACTCCCACAATGAAGACACGAATGGAAATTAAAACATTGTGTCTCCATATGGCCAACTCAGTGACAATGATGGCACTCAAGTTTTTCCTCAAAATTTTTATCATCAATTGTATCATTAACCTCATTAAATTATGCATTAATTTACGGTCTTCAAATTTGGTCAAGAAATCACGCACTCACAAACTGAACTGGTTTGAAGTAATTTGGAATATGAATAATGATTCCTTTGTCATATCTTAAACCATGTCGATTTTTGTTGAGTTGCATTTCTTCCCAAGGTGTAACAATCATCTTGGAAAGATCATTTTGATGTGCTTCATAAACATTTTCCATGATAACTTCAAATTCACATTTATTGTTGCTTCCATCACTTTGTGCTTCTGCTTGTGACTCATCATCAACAAGACTTATCTTCATCAATTCATTGTATGATTCAATCTCATGACTAGTGAAGGAATCATCAACCATACATTTTGTTGCATTTGTATCAACAATCAAATCATGTGTGTCACAAGTGACATCAACCATTTTTGTGAGGTCATCTATGTCACAAGTAACATCAACCATGTTCTCATTTTTTTTTCTCATTTTCTATTAATTTTAGTTGAAATGCTTGAATCAATCTATCATTGAGATCAATTTTATTGTTAAGATCAACAACCCATTTATCCAATTCATGTAAGGAGTCTTGTAGTTCTTTGATTTCTAGATTGGTGATTTGCAAATGCTCTTTTCCTTTACCCATTTTAGATTTTGCACTTGTCATGCTTGCTTGTTCTTGCTCACTTGCACTTTTTTCTTTATATCACACTTGATTGCTAGTTGTCAATCTTAGGGTGTTGGGTACTACCTATCATGCAACCCAAAATGTGATTTTTACAATGACTAGACTTTGATTACAATGACCTCTTTATTCAATTTCAAGTAGGTGCTCCAATTGATTTTTTACTTTAACATTGAAAGGATTTGCAAATCTACCTTTTTTACAATTAAACGACTCAAACTTATGCTTCAATTTCAATTACTCAACAAACTAAAGACCCAAAAAGACACTTGAATTATCTTGTCATGGATCAATTAAAGCATATTTTACATGGACCACAAATGATTATGACCTTTGAATTTTTGACAATGCTCAATGAAGATTTGAGGAATAAAGAACTCTTAGTTATCTTTGTTACATGTTCTGAATGATCAAGATTTTTTATACATTGTTACTCCATGTATATAGTGTTTAAATGACAATTTTTAAGTGTTGAAATTAGACACATAACATCATTATAAACCTCCAAGAAAATATCCACTATCCACAAACACAATCATCCTTAAACCCCTTATTCAAATTTTGAGACAAATCTAAAACAAAACAAAACAAAACATAATTTTATTATAAGTATCCCTTTCACAATGACAATGCCCAAATACAATTAGAGACCTTTAATAGTCTTCATATACATAATGAATGTACTCAAAAATAATATATCATCCATTACAAACCTTTACCAACTAAACTTTCACAACCTTTCATAAAGCTTTTAAACAAAAAAACTATTACAATTGAATGGTATAATATCAACCATATACCAATTATATCATCCAGACATCTAAATCTTCCATTTTGTTTCAAGTAAAATTTTATTTTTGTCTCAAAATAATACCACCAATATCACTGCACTAGTATTTTTATACTCCATTCACTATGTATTATTATTTTTTATCTTTGAAAAATTATTATTTTAATACTCCATTCACCCTATATTATTATGTTTATATCTATGCATTGTTAAAAAGCAAATCACCATAGACGCCCAAGTCTTCAATTTTTTTTGCAAATACAAAAATATTTTTACCTCAAAATAATGCCACCAATACCAATGCACTATTTTAAAATAATGCCACCAATACCAATACACTATTTTATTTTTTCCTCCAAATAATGCCACCAATGCCAATGCACTATTTTATTTTTCCCTCAAAATAATGACACTAATGATAGTGCACTGTTATTATTTTAGTACTCCATTCACCATTTATTATTTTTAGAACACTTCTATTTTAACATTCTATTCACCATATATTATTATTTTTTATCTCTGTGCATAAAAAGCAAACACCATTCTTTATTATTATTTTAATTCTCCATTCACCATGTATTATTATGGTATTATTACTTTTTTTTTTTTATCTATGCATTTTTTTAACCAAAAAGCAAACCACCATTCATTTTTTATTATGATATTGGCACATAAGCCCCACTTGTTTTTTTACACATATGAGTGCACAAATTTTCACATAATTAAGAGATTTAATCAAAGCTACATTGCATCAAATGTGGAACGATGTGAGAGGTTTAGTTTGAGAGCCAAGGTTGAGCCTTCTTTCATAATTAATAATGAGACAATATCATCAACTCTTTTCTTTTTCTTTTTTATTTAAATGGGGTATTTGCAACTTTCAAGATTTGAATTTGATTGCATTCAAAGAGTATGCAACAAATATATGGACATCTTCATCTTTGAGAACGGAAAATTACCTAGTGACATAGTGATTGAGATGGATGGAGGATTCCTTGAGGTAGTTCATAGGTTGAGGAGACCATTGGCAGATTTTGTCTTACCATTATATCGTATATTTACATAGTTCAACTACTATTTTACTTCATGCTCATTGCAGGTTGGAGAATTGGATTACTTGTGAGGAAATTAGCCACAACTACAATGGAGGAGTGGGTAGATATAAATGAGATCTTGTTTTCAACCAACTACAAGTTCTGCAATCTCTGCATTGCATCACTTGGAATAGGCTTCATAGGATCCAATTCTTGGGGTGCCAGTTGCCTATAACAAGGATTTGAGCCCTCTAAAATGGAATTTGGGTGTTGGGGCATATTCAACTAAGGAAGGAAAACCTCTTGTGCCAGATGTTGTTAGGCAAGGGTAAACAATATGCACCACTCAGTAGAGCATTTAATGTTTTATATGTTGGGATATATACCATCTGATCTAAAGGTGTTTTTAGATTGGATGGTATATATCCCAACATATAAAACATTAAATGCTTTTCTACGAGGTGCATATCGATAGTCATTAAACAAGCAAAGGAATTCTTAATTCAAAATAGGTCTCAATATCAGGAGTATTTTCCCATAGTTGGTCTTGCAGAGTTCAACAAACTAAGTGAGAAACTGATTATTGGTGATGGAAGTCCTACCATTGGAGAAAAAAGGGTCGTCATTGTGCAATGCTTATCTAGAATAGGTTCACTCGGGGTTGGAGTTGAGTTTATGTCAAACCATTATAGACAACAAATGATTTATATTTCAGTACCCGCTTTGTGACGTACCCATCGACTCAGGTACCTCAAAATTCACCATCTTGGGCAAATTTCAAATTTCTAATACCATTTCTTAAACCAAGAATCAAGATATATGCACATGCAATTATCAAGAAGATGTAAAATATAAAGGAAATAATAACATGCCATGCATAACATTAACAACAAACATGCACGATATAAACACATCTTAGAGATAATTAATACACAGTGGAATATAAATTACAGAGAAAACACATAGAGCACTTATCTTTAAATAACAATTCACCAATTGGATGTAGACGTCAGATGTTCCACCCAACCATAGACGTTGTTTCTCTAGCTCTCTAAACAGCAGGTCACCCCTGACCCGAGGCTATGAATCCACAAGGGTGGGTCCTAGGCCGACTCTAAAACACACACAATCAGCTTTCAAGCTCTCACAGATTTCCCAACCACACAACAATCCTATTTTACTAGCTCTCTTTCCCCTTTCAACCTGCAAAACCCTAAATAAATAAACCTCTTCCTCTGCAATACAGTCCCTCCGATTGTTCCACTTATTTTCCATGGATCCAGTGCTACTGGTTAGGAAAATCCAAGGATTCTTAGCTATGGATAGTTCCTCTCAAAATGATAATGTGTCCACGCACTCAGGAATTAATTTCTTGCCAGAATAACCAATAGTTACCTACAATCAAATATCCATGGCTCTCTACCTTTGGAATTTCATTTTTCCCATGCTCAAACCAAGAACAAATGTGAACAAGAATGAATGAGGAACAATGAATGGTGAACTGAAAATGATCGAGTAACCCTCAAACCACCCAAAAATATGGTTTATATAATTGCATACAATTAAGCACCATGTGGCCTTCCCAAGAAGATCATGTAACCACTTTTCCCCAACTAATTCCAAGATGGGTGAATAAAATATAATAAAAATACTTAGCCCCTTTATCCCCCCTTCTCGTGGAATCATAGCCCCCTATTTCTATCCTTGTCCATCTTGCAACCAACAATGCATTTTAGTATTAATATTCAAAGTATTACATTTCTAGGCACTCTGGTCTTTCAAGTTCACAAGCACTCCAACTTTTCATCAAATAAACAAAAAATACATCATTAATCTGGGAACTCAAAACCGGGGTATTAAATTCCCCTCCCCCTTATTTTGGCATTGTCCTCGATGCATATACAAAAGAGAAATCAAAACTTCAAAAGTCTTCAAAATGTTGTGGGTACTCTTCATGCATGGTATACTCATTCTCCCTAGTAGCATCTTCAAGACCGTAACAGATCCATTGAACCTTTATCAATCCTATGGCTCGATTCTAGAGCACTTTGAACTCCCTGTCCAATATGTGCACCAACTGGACTTGAAAGTCTCCTTCTGGCTCCACCTAGATCAAATTTCAATCAATAACATGGTTAGGATCATGCACATACTTTTTTAGCAAAGAGACATGAGATACATTATGCACATTCATGGAAGCAGACAATCCAAGCATGTATGCAACTGGCCTTATTATCGCACAATTTGTAGCTTGGGAAAATCCCAACCCAATCCACAAAAGTGTGACAACTATGGGAGTATCTACCCACTTTCACCTTAGATAGACACTCCCGTCGTTTTAGTGATGATGAAATCATCACAAGGGGGGAATGTCGATGACCCTAGGGGGATTGATATGGAAAGTGTAAGAATGATAGATGAACATTCCTATAGGTCAATATTGGAGAAGGAGTAAGGCTTTGAGAATGAGTCTTGTAGATGGAGAATGATTGTCAAGTATTGTGCGCCTAAAAAATAGTGTTAAACTTGCCCAAAACAAGACAAATGATAGATATACAAGCGACCCTTAAACCAAAGGGGATTAAGCAAGAATCATTTTTGTCCCAAATTTCTGTTGTATGGAAACATATATATATCAGCAACAAATGATAACAATAGTTGTAAATTTAACCATCCAAAATCTAGTACAAGATATCATAAATAAAGCTAGTAACAACTAGTCAGACTTCCAATGATTAGAGAAAGACTTTGGTGGCCTTAAGGGTTGTTTATTAGGTGTTATCAGCAATTTATTATAACATCCAAGTGTCTGTAGCAAACAATTGCTACAACATCAATATCTAGCAATAGAAATCAACAAGTAAACCACCCAACGATTAGCCAACAACCAATAGATCAATAATCGAGGTTTACAAGTGAATTTCAGTGGTAGATTAATGAACAAAGATCGAAATAAAGTGAGTTTTCTGCAACCCTAATGTCTATAGAATTAATTTGTATCAACAAAGATAATTACTAGGCTAATCAAGACGCCCCTAGGGCACAATAAAACTTATAGCATATAGAGTCAATTCCAACTTGAACAATTGCAATACCTTAAAAATTCATGCATACCAATGTAACAATTTTATATCTCCAATGCAAGTATATTGGCGCCTTATCAATTGGGTTAATGGATTCTCTTGTGTAAGAGATAGTTTTGTCACATCTCTAGGGGTGTAAGCCTTTTTAATCCCTAGAGTAAACTAAACTAGCAAGGTAAATCTAGGAGGGTGTAAGTTTTTTTACTCCTCCTAGCAACCTTTGCAAAGTAGCTTATTTAATGATGACAAAGTAGACTTGATGGAGGGTGGATGCCTTTATACTCCTCCAAGGGTTTAGACAAATTTAGCTTGAAACAAGAAAAAAAACACACAATTAATGCATATATTCCTTACCAATTCCAAGAAAAAGCATGAAGAAACCCTTCCTTATCAAGCATATTCAACAAAAATCACCAAGAACAAGCATCCAAGAGATATCGCCTAGATTTCCACCACCAAAAGACAAGTAATAGCATCCAAGAGGCAATCAAGAGAGAGATAAAGAAAAATTCCCAAGTGGGGCGAAAATTTCAGCCATCATGTATGTAATTCTCAAGTGAGTTATGTTCAAAATGACAATGGGGTGAACTCTTTTTATAGGAGGTAACCTAAAACACATTTGTCCACAATTCAAAATGTTAACATCAAATTAGGGAGGCCGACCTCATACTTTTTCCTTTACAACTTTAAAATTCAAAATTACAAAAAGAAAATCCCCTTTTAGGGGTGACGCCATGCCTTAAGAGGGTGACGTAGGGCCTCTAGGAGAGACATTAATCCTTTTGATGAAGGACATGGGGCCCCTAAAGGACATAAATCATGCCACCAAGTGCTCTAGCATGTTCCAAGTGTCTCTCTCTCCATCAAACCAAGCTACACCACCATGAACCATGAAAAACCTATCCCATGTAACGTCTAGGGCATCAAGTGTGAGGTTTTAGGCCTCCCAAGGACAAATTTTGGGTGCAAGAGGTTGGAGTATGATCTCCTCATGGTCTCTAAATTCCTCCAAAGGAAAGTTTCCCTCTCCCATGTGTATAAAGAGAAGGGTTGCATCATCCAACCTGTGGGCTTCATGCCCCAAATGAAGATCCAAGTGACCTTGTGCCTTCATGAAAAGACTTCCACCTATCAAGGACCTACAAAGACAAACAAGTACGCCCTCTATGGGTCCACAAGTCACAATATCATGCCAAGTAAGACATATCTAATAAAAGAACCACCTGAACATGTGCATCAAATCCCCCCTTTTCAAAATAAACAAATTCTCAAAGACCTTATACAATTTTCCAAATTTAGATATGGGAGGGGTGCCATAATGCCCTATTGGATAAACCAATTCCTCAAGTAGGATATGTCCCCAAGGAGAATCCTTTCTAGTTCATGTAGTGAATGTGAGGTGGATGGGGTTAGACTTCTAGGTATGGAGTTTCATGACATACAAGGGCTCGTATTTTCTCAGTTATGGGTGCCTTTGTTGAGGGATAGCCACATACTTTTCCTCTTTTTGTTTTTAAAGAATATTTTTCCAATCCCTTTATTAGCCATTTATTTTTCATGTGTCACCAAGTTGAAGACAACAAGGGGCACTAAAAAGGAAATGCATAGCCCAAAAACGCTCTACCTTGGAAAGTGTTATTGATTAGTTATTTATTTTATGGGTCATGTTATCCACATTTTGTGGATAACTAAGGAGATTATGTCTCGAGGACCTTGGGTTGCATATATGGAGTGCCAAGAGACTACATGACCAACAATATATTTTTTCACAGATGGAGACCCTTCTTACCACCACAGAGGTCGAAGATTTTTTGATGGCATCCACCACACCAGCTGGATTTTGGAAGGAAATGGGCCTTTCTCCATGAGGTACAATTCAAGTATTATGGTGAGTGTCATTTCAATATTTGAGGCATTTGAGTACGTTGTATCTTAGACTGCTTTAGATTTCATGACATATGCTTGGACATTATTCCTTTTTCCCTACTTCACCTTGATGGTTGACAATGTGCCCTAGTAAGTGGTCTTCCTTGGGGATGGGTTTGATACTAGGAACTCCCTTGAAGAGTCATCGTACCATTCCCGACCATACTTACCACTTTCCATCACTCTTTCCCCCCATTTCCTTATCTCTTGGGATTTTTAGGGTGTATTGACCTAGAAGGGGTTGTCTCTCATTCTATGGGAAGAAGGGGTTGAAGGCCCAAAGAAATTAATGTTGGGTAAAAGTTAAAATCCTTTATATAAACCTTCCAAATGATTTGTCCAGGGATCCCCCCTAGAAAGCAATGAAATGCTTATCTGTAAGAAAAAGGGGACCCACAAGAATAATGATTAAGAATGCTTAAATGGTAGTTGGAGGATAAGAGGTCTCATCACGAGATGGCCTATCATGTTCATAGATATCTAGTGGTATGACATTACCATCATCTGGTCACCAAGCCAGGGTAATGGCTCTCAGTTGCATGGCTGAGAGAAAGGGGGTCTCATCACAAGCCAACCTTCACATTTCCACTAGGTGTTTGCGAGTGACACTGTTATTATCTAGACACCACGCTAAGGCGGTGGCCTTCAACTTGTCCTTAAATTATGAAAGAAACAAAGAATGAAAAAATGATGGCCTTGGAAAAATTTCATTACAAACGAAGGTGCCACACACCCTCTACAAAGGCACCCATTAATGAGACACTACAACCCCTTGTATGTCATGAACCTCATGCCCATTGAGTTTTGACCCTTAACTACTTCGTCCACTTTTCATGGATTAGAGAGGGATCTCTTGGAAACACTCCTTGACCTAGGGCAAGATCTACCCAATAGGACACCTCATCAACCCTCCCATATCCAAGCTTGGCAATTCGCATAATGTATTTGAGCACTTAATTGTTTGACAAGGTAATCTTTGATGCACATGCTTAGGTGGCTCATTTATTGAATTGATTTACTTATCATGATATTTTGGCTTGAGATCCTTGGAGAGTGTGCTTGTTTCTCTTTGCAAGACTTAGTTGGTGGATAGTTTTGGAGGAACAATCCTAGCTTGGGATTACATGGGGCTTGAAGCCCACAAGTGGATTCCAAGGGCCCACATGTCAAATGAGAGAGATGAAACTTCAGAGGCCTAGAATATGACTTGGACAACATAACCTAGCCCCTGCTTACCAAACATTTTTCCTAGGAGATGCAAAATGTCATCTTTAGGAGCATGATGTCATCTAGGGGGGCTAGGGTTTGGTGGTGAGGTTGATGTGCATTGGCACAAGGATGTTTTGAGGAGTTTGAGGTTTTGACTATGAAGGAAGTGACTTGGATGCTTGACATGTGGCTTTGGGAAGCCTATGTACACTCCTCCAACACCACCGACTTGCTCCTAGTGCCAAAACATCCCCTAAAGAAGTGATATTACTCCAAATTAGGGTTTCTTTTTGTGTAAAAGTATAATATAAATGAATTGTTTAATATTACTTTGTAAAAGGGGCAAGATTAGGGTTGTTGACCCCTAGTCTTGTGGTTTACCCTAATATTATGTGGAAAAACTATTTTGGTGACATTTTGTATAAATAGAGATCATAAGATCTCATTTTAAAACATAACTCTCCCATTTGGAGAAGTAGTGGACTGAAATTTTTGCTATCTTTGGCCAGTTCTCTCTCGTGTGCTCTTGTATATGGCTATTTCTTGGATATTTGGTTGATGGAAATGATGCGCTAGCCTTGGAATGATTTTCTCTTGCTAGTATAGTGGTTTGTCTTAGCTTTTTCCTTGAATTGGTAAGGTTTCTACATTGTTGCTATCATTTATTTTTCAAGTCAAGGTTATTTTCTAAATCTAGGTGGAAAGTAGAATGGCATACACCCCCACCTTAGTGTCCATCACTTTATGCTTACATGCTATTGGTTTAACAAGGGTTTTCTAAGAGAAGTATAAGGGCATACACCCTCTTAGCCTAAACCCTAGCTAGAAATACTTGCCTTGGGGAGTAAGAGGATTTACACCCCAAGGAGGTAGTACCTCTAGCTCTTTCTTTGCTTGAATCCATTAACCCAATTGTTTGAAGGCACTAGTCATTTACTTGTTGCATTGGAAAAATAAATTGTTGGCTTGATAAATGTACAAATTTCAAGTTTTAAAGTTCTCTCTTTGGGGAAGTGTTCCTTGAGCCTTTGGCTCCCTTGCCTCCTTGAGGAATCCTCTTTCTCCAAACAATTATTGTTGTTGTTGACAAACTAATGCTATATCCATAAGGTTGCAGAAACCTTAACTGTGCTAACCCTAATATCCCATGAACTAAACAATTATTGTTGTTGTTAACAAACTAATGCTATAGCCATAAGGTTGCAGAAACCTTAACTGTGCTAACCCTAATATCCCACGAACTAACCCTAGACTTAAGCTAAAATTTTTGCCTCTTATTCTACTTCCTTCAACGCACTTTTGGTCAACTTTTGGGCAAGCTTCATTGGGTAATTTTCTTGTATGATACAACCATAAGGATGATAATTTTACTATAGAAATGTTTTATAACAACCTTGTTTGACTGCTCAAGTTTCATACCTTTTTGTGCAAACTAGACTAGTCATTGTTGGTTCACTTATTGCATGTTTAAATGAACTTGTAGCAGCCTCTGTTATCATTACATTGCTGATAATTAATATTGTTTTATCACTGAAAATTAGGGACAAAAAGATTAACTTTCTTGTCCACCTAACATACTATATACAACCTTGGCTTTTCTTGTGTCTTGGAAGGTACAATCACTTTTGTAGGTACCCAAAGACTTGGCAACTTTAAAACCTTCCAGAGATGAGTCATCAAAGCCACTTTCCTCTTACCTTATTGACATTTAGGGGGATACTTCTCTTCCTTCCTTTCTATTCGTCTCAATCCCCCTACGATCACCGAGATCACCTCCCTAGAGTGACCTAGTCACCCTTGAAGTGCGAGACCTATATCAAGGTGATATTGGGTATAGTGTCCCTTAGTTGTTGCCACTTGGTGGTTGGGTTGGGATTTTCCCAAAACACAACTTTTGCGATAAAAAGTCCCTCACTTTTTTTGGAGAATTGTTTTATTGTTCTCGGGATCTCAGGGCAAGCTTTTATTGCATGATGTTGTTTCTAGGGTCAATAAGCCTGAAAACATAAAAGATGGGGAAACAAAGGGGAAGAAGTAATGGAAGGTGGCAAGTATCAGAAGGCATGGTACACTGACCCTTCAAGGAGACCCTCCAACAAAAACCCTTTCCCTAAGGGTGTCCACTTACTTGGAAACCATGACAGTCACCAAGGTGAAATAGGGCAAAAAACATAATTTCCAAGCAAATGTTTTCAAAATTAAGAAAGGATCCTTAGCAACATGTTCAAATACTCCAAATATTAAAATGACACTTACCATGACATTGAACTTGTTACCTCATGAAGCAAGACCTATTTTCCTCTGTGGGCCAAGCTGGGTGTGGTGGATATTGCTTCCATCAATCAGATGGTGATGTTTGGTATGATAGGGGCCCTTGCCTGCTCATATACCTCTCGGTACTCCATGTCTGCAACATAAGGGCCTCAAGACATCACCTCCTTAGTTATCCCTAGAAAGGGGGGATAACAAGCCCTATTATGTCCAATATCTCAAATGGACCAAAAAATCTAGTCGCTAGCTTGGTACAACTGTCCAACTTTAATGAGCTCTTCTTGGGATTCAATTTCAAAATTACATGTTCTCCCACTTTAAATTCTCTAGTTTTCCTATTCTTATCTGCATAACTCTTATGTCTATCTTGTGTTGCTTTCAAATTCTTCTTAATTTTAATCACCTGATCTTCCATATCCTTGAGCAATTCTGGCCCAAGTACCAATCTGTATTCCGGGTTATCCCAACTCACTGGAGAATTACAATTTCTACCATACAAAGCTTCAAATGGGATCATCTTGAATGAAGCTTGATACCCATTATCGTAGGAAAACTCAACCAAATGAAAGTAATCTTCCCACTTAGATGGCTTATCCATCACATACAATCTTAACATGTCTTCAATAACTTGGTTGAGTCTCTCTCTCTCTCTCTAATTACCCATCTGACTGTGGATGGTATGTTGTGCTAAAGTTCATATTTGTACCGAATCTTTTAAACACTCCTCTCCAAAAGTTTGAATTAAACTTTGTATCTTTGTCTGAAACAATTACCTTAGGTATTCCATGCAACCTAGAATTTTCTCTCATATAAATTTCTACAATATTAGTTGTTGTATGAGTCATCTTCATTGGAACAAATTGAGCAGTCTTTGCTAATTTATCTACCACTACCATTATTGAATCATGTTTCCTTGATGTCATGGGAAATTTGGTAATAAAATCAATGGTTACCACTTCCCATTTCCTCTCTATAAATTACAATGGTTGTAGCAAACATGTTGGGTGTCTATGATCAATTTTCACTCTATGACATTCCACACATCTAGCAATGTAATCAACAACATCCTTCTTCATTCATGGCCAAAAGTATTAGCTTTTTATTGTTGCAATTCTTTTCTAGTAACCGAGATGTCTGGCATATGGAACATTATGCTTTTATTTTAATACCAAATTTCTTATTTCTCCGAAATTAGGAACAAAAATTCTATTTTTATGCATAAGTAGTCCATCTTCCTTTATCTCATACTCTTTAAATTTATGATGTAAATTTTCCTGTTGTAAACTTTGTTTTACCTGTACATAATGCTGGTCTGTAACAACAACATCCAATTTTTTTTCTCTTTAAATATGATTGGTGCATACTAATAGTCGTAGCATGCATAATATGTACCCTTTTGTTGAGTGCATCATCAACTTTATTTTCTTTTCCTTTGACATGCATGATCTCAAAGTCAAACTCACTTAGAAATTCCAACCATCTTGTTTTCCTGGAATTTAAAGTTGATTACTCAAAAATATATTTGGGACCACTATGGTCTATCCTTAATTCAAATTCATTTCCCATTAGATAATTCCTCCACATATTCAATGTATGAATTATGGTGGCAAGTTATAAATAACGTGTGGCATAATTCCTCTCATGTTATTTAATATTTTTGGACTCATAACCAATGACATGTCCACCCCGAGTGAGGAATCCTCCAAGTCCTTCTTTGCATGCATTTGTGCATACCACAAAATTTTCATTTGGATCAACAATCTTCAAAATAGGTGCACTAGTAAGTAACTCCTTCAATAAATTAAATTTTTCTTAACACTCTCTTGTCCATTCAAACTTAATTCCTTTATTTTGTAAATAAGTGATGGGATGAGCAACTTTAGAGAATCTCGCTATAAATCTCCTATAGTATCTGACTAATCCCATGAAAGATCTATTGATTTTTTGGTCGCTGCGGGAGGATCTTTCCCTCCTAGATGACCTTTCTTAGATGTGGAGAAGATTTCAAAAACAAGATATCCATTGGACAGATGTTGAAATACCCTAGAAGAGAAGTCATCCCATAAGAATAAAGTATAATGAAAAGACACCTTCCCAGAAGAGAATTCGTCCTAGCGAGAAGGACAAGAAGACTATAAATAAGGAGGCACCTTAGCTCATTTTTTCATTCACTCACACTCTCCCAACTACATAGAAGCAAGGCACAAGTTTGGAGAAGGAGACACAATTGCTGCAGTGACTCCGTTTCTTCTTGTTCAGTCTTTTGGTATCTCTCTCTTGTGCACTACTCTGCAAGGAAGTGTGCTACCTTTGTATGGTGTTGTTGTTGTAGCTAGGGTGGTATTTCTGGTTGAGCTAGCACTTGTGCTATGGTTTATCTTATTGGACTTGCTTTGTGAATGAAATCTATCTAAGAAAGGTTGCTGGGTTTTTTTCCCCCATTTGGGGTTTTCCTCGGATAAATCTCTTGTGTTCTTTTTGTCTATTTTTTATGCTGCTACTGCTCAGTACATGATATATATATGTTAATGATAATGAAGTAAAATAACACTAGTAACATTAATGCTATGAAAATAAGGAAAATCCAACATGGGATCAGAGTTGGTTACCTTTAGAACAATTTAACCACAGGAAGGAAGATTGGTACGACAGAACCTTGCAACACCCTATAGCTACAATACCTTTTCAAGTTCGTTGAGAACTTTCCCAAGGACAATGGGGATAATTCTTGCACACATAAATTTTCCTTAACCTAGCGCACCCCTAAAACCCTCTGCGTGCATTTTGGTGAAGTTTGAAAAATTGAGGTTTTTCAGTGCTAGGGTTTCTACCAACGAAAAATGTCTACCAGTATGAGAGTAGAAGACAGATTGGATGGAACATATAATTTCAGATATTGGAGGAACAAAGTTCTCCTCATTCTAGAAGAGAATGAATTATTGGATCACGTCAAGAAGATACTTCCAAAACCTGAAGACGAAGAAGCAAAGGCAAAGTTCAATAAGAATGAGGTCAAGGCCAAGAGGATCTTAAAAGATTCAATCAAGGATCACTTGATACCAAATGTATCAAAACTGAAGACACCGAAGGAGATGTTTGATGCCCTAACCAGAATTTGTGAAATTAAGAATACCGGTCGAAAGTTTACTTTAAGGTATCAACTCATAAATGTGACAATGAACAAGTCATAAACAATGGTCAACTATTTTATGAATATCTCGTAGATCAAGGATTAGTTAGAATCTGTTGGAGACCCAGTAGAAGACGTTGAACTTGTGACCACCACACTCAATGTATTCCCTCCCTCATGGGACCCATTTGTCCAAGGAATTTGTGCAAGAAGGAGATTTCCCAAGTTTGACAAGTTATGGTCAAAATGAACTCAAGAGGAATCCAGGCTGATATCCAAGACACAAAAGACTAACGAGGATGAAAATCAAGCACTTGTTTCCCAAGTGAAGAATGTTAGAAAAACAGGACCGTGGAGCAATAAAATAAAACACAGAAGATACACAATACAAGAGAGACACAGATTTACGTGGTTCACCCAGTGTGGGCTACGTCCACCAAAGAAATTGCGAGGTCCTTTCTTTATTATTATCCAGCAAAATGAAGGGATACAACCTACAGCAAAAACCTATGTAACTTCCTCTTCTTTCTCTCACAGTCTCCTCTCTCAGAGTACAATACTTGCCAACCTACATAGCCACAATACATTTCCCTCATAAAAGAGGGTTGCCTTCTAGGGCAAAAAACCCTAACATAATCTCTATCGTTAGATCTGCAACCTTATAATGAACGGTCCAGATTTACAATGAAATTACAATATACTTTTACAAGGCAATTTTTGCTTCGAGGGCTTCTCCCCTGAACCCCTACTTGCCCACAGACCCCCCACCCGGGGGGATAGCCTCCCTGGACCCCGCATAGGGGGTACCCCCCCTCTGCACTCCCCCACGTGGAAGAGTGTACATACTTTTGGGGTGTAAATACTTCATGGGGTATAAACACGGCTGAAAGTAAAAGACCTCTAAATCAGGAAGATAATTAGTCTCCACAATCAACAAAGAAGAGAAAGAAAAGGGAAGAAGGCAGTCTGAAGAAGTCTAAGAGACCTTGTTACAAGAAGTATGCGTCAAAGATCAGATTCTCTACAGTTGCTAGAAGCTGGGACATTGTGCCTTTTAATGTCCATATAGAAATGAAAAGGAGAAGAAGAAACACCATGCACATGCAACAAATTCTAAAGAGCGCTCAAAGGCATCAAAGGATGAAGAATTTGTCTTTTAGACAATGGTGTTTCATATAAGCAATAGAAGGAAACTCAAGCAGGACAACAACACCAGACTCCAGGTTTGCATATTAGGTTTGATGTTTTATATTGTTGTTTCTTAAGAAAGTATTATACCTAGGATATCAACCTTTACAACTTTATTATTTGTTATTTCTATCAAATTTTTAGGTACACCTGAATATTATCGGTACAATTATCATTAAGAAAATACTCATTGTTAATGATATACTTGTTTGCAAGATGAAATTGATCTCCTCTAGGATATGTTCTTGATTACTAACCACTCCATGGAGGTTACCATGAAAATGTTGTTCTTGTCTCTTGTTCTGGGCAGGTCACAAATGATAGCTCTGAGAAGGAGCTATGATGATGGTTGGAGGAGGAAACTATTTAGACAGTCTCTAGCTGAGACATAGAACAGTGTACACGAACCTACACACTCATGTGAAGTAGAAGAAGAATAATAGTATCTCTTATGGAGATTGATTATGAGGAGCATAAATCTCCAAAGATGATCGTACAACTAATTTGACCACTCTTCAGATCATTAGGAAGAGTCAGTAGTGCCAAAAGGCCTATCTAGAAACGATGCAATAAACAAGCATGTTCTCGTGATACCTTGCATAATGCAAAGGAGATACATATACATGACATTGATAAGCCATACTATGACAAAAGTAGATGACTCCACTAGTGGTGAGGTAGGCAGCCCCACCAAGTACTAGCTTAAAAGGAGATAGATTTCAAAGGGAGTCAACCCTTAGTTTCCAGTAGGGAGGAGAAACCTCCTAGTAAATTCCATAGGATATCAGATTTCATAAGAAGTCAACAGATGTAGCAAAAGCAGGTGGCTCCGAAGATCGTATAGAATCAGAGGGAGTCAAGATTCAAAGGGATCATGTAGATTCAGAGTGATCATGATCTCAGAGAGAGTTAGTGGCTTGGAGACTTTCATTCAAAAAGTATTCCTTCTCAGATTCATATAGGAGAGAGAGATGTCTTCCAGGACTGAAATACAGGTGCCACGAGTTGAGGAGGCTAGATCAAAGATTTAGAGGCTTCTAAGATATGTGAGATCTCTTGGGAGGATTCCCTTGTCTCGATAGACCTTGTTGCAGTGACAGAGGAGGAAGAGAGTCAGCAGGATTGGGATAAATATTTTTCCTCAGTTCCATAAACCACACATGTTTTCCAGCTATGTGGAGATGATGAGAGCATCATTGATTCAGAGCCTTCCACCATTAAAAAATCTATTGAGAAGCAAGAATGGAAGGATGCCATGATGGAGGAGTATTGTTCCATCATGAAGAATGATGTGTGAGAGGTGGTTCTAAGACCAGAAGGGAAGTCAGTAGTGACTTCCAACTTGATTTACAAGATCAAGCATGTTGCAGATGGCAACATAGAAATGTACAAATCTTGATTTGTAGCATGAGGATTCTCCCAACAAGAGGGAGAAGATTATGACAAGACACTTGCTCCAGTGGCCAGAAGAAGTGTACATAGAGTAGCCACAAGATACATGAGATGGAGTCTCATGTTTGCAGATTAAAGAAGGATTTGTACAGGCCTAAGCAAGAACCTAGGACATGATATTCCAAATCAGACGATTATTTGATTAGCTCAGGGATGGTTTCCCATTGATCCTACATTTGGATGACATGTTTCTAACAAGAGATGAGAAGCTCATATTTGGGTGCAAGAGGGAGCTCGTTTCATAGTTCGAGATGAAATATCTAGGTTTGTTGCATTACTTCTTATGATTGGAAGTGTGGCGGAGATTAGATGATATTTTCCTTAGCCAAGCAAAATATACTATTGAGATCCTGAAGAAATTTGGGATGATGGACTGCAAGTCCATGACCACACATATGACGATAAATCTGAAGCTCTTGAGTGAAAAATCTTTAGATTTGGTGGATCCCATGATGTACAAACAATTTATTGGATCCTTGATGTACCTGGTTAACACCAGGCCAGACATATGCTTTGCAGTGAATACCTTGAGTCAACACATGGTTGAACCTAGACATGTACATTAGATGGAAACAAAGCATATGTTGAGGTACCCTCATGGTACAATTGGATATGGATTGAGATATGTCTTGGGTGGAGATGTAAAGTTGTAGTGATATACAGACTCTGACTGGGAATGGAGTGTAGTGGATCGAAAGAGTACTTTCAGATGTTTCTTCAGTTTGGGATCAGGCATGATCTCATGGTTGAGCAGGAAGTAGACACCAGTGGCACTCGGTACTTCATAAGTAGAGTATATCGCAACAAGCATGGAAAGTCGTGAAGTAGTGTGGCTCCGGAAGTTGCTAGCTGGGATATTATATCTAGAATTGGAGCCAACTTTGATACATTGTGACAATCAAATTTGTGTAAATCTTACCGAGAACCTTATATTCCATGACAAGTTTAAGCATATAGATATCAAATATCATTACATCTGGGACATGGTGCAGAGAGGAGTTGTGGAGCTCTAGTACATATCCACCGACTAGCAGATAGCATACATCTTTACCAAGCCCTTGTCACGAGTGAAGTATGAGTACTTCGAGGAAAAGCTTGGAGTGTTGCAAAATGTCTACCCTCTTTGAGAGGGAGGTGTGTTGTTTCTTCTCATGCCAACTAACCCCTCTGGTCAAGAGTTCCTTGGATCAGTCACATGAGGTGAATGAGGGGGTAATGCATTGTAAGACCTATTGAGAGAAGAAACATCACACATGTAGTCGTAAGACTATGATGGAGGTTGTGTCACTCCAAACAGTAGTTGTGTGCTACTTCGATGGATGTGTTCCACTGGCAGAGGCTGTGTGACTCCAGAAAGTAGTTGTGTGCTACTTCGGTGGATGTGTTCTATTGGTGGAGGCTGTGTGACTTTGGACAATAATTGTGTGCTACTTTGGTGGATGTGTTCCACTGGTGGAGGTTGTGTGACTCCAGAAAGTAGTTGTGTGCTACTTCGATGGTTGTGTACCACTGGTGGAGATCGCGTGTCTCTGGACAATAACTGTGTGCTACTAAAATGGATGTGTTCCACTGGTGGAGGCTATGTGACTTTGGACAGTAGTTGTCTGATACTTCGGCTGTTGTGTACCACTAGCAGACATTGTGTGTGTCTCTGGACAATAGATTTGTGCTACTACAGTGGATGTGTTCCACTGGTAGTGACTGTGTGTCACTAGACAATAGTTGTGTACTACTTGGAAGCAATTGTGATCTATTGGATGAAATTGTAGCAGTTGTGTGCTACTAGCTGATTGTCATGGAGATTACCAGATCGTTTGGATGTAGTTGTGTGTGCTACCGTTTGATCATAGAGACTGTGCCTAATGATTCAAGCTACCAAAGGCATTGTAGCAGTTGTGTGCCTGCTAACAGATTGCAGAGTAGTCAGTGGACTACTAGATAAAGACATCGTGAAAGATGCCTCTCTAGATAAGAGGGAGTGTTGATGTTTTGGTAGTTGCGGGAGGATATTTCCTTCCTAGATGACCTTTCTTAGATGCAAAGAATATTTCAGAAGAAAGAGATCCATTAGACAGATGTTGAAATACCCTAGAAGAAAAGTCAACCCAGAATAATAAAGTATAATGAAAAGACACCTTCCCAGAAGAGAAGTCGGCCCAGCTAGAAGGACAAGAAGACTATAAATAAGGAGGCACCTTAGCTCATTTTTTCATTCACTCACACTCTCCCATATACACAAAATCAAGAAACAATTTTGGATAAGGAGACATAGTTGCTGCAGTGACTCAATTTCTTCTTGTTCAATCTTTTGAAATCTCTCTCTTGTGCACTACTCCTCAAGGAGGTGCACTACCTTTGTATGGTGTTGTTGCTACAGTTGGGGTGGTATTTATGGTTGAGCTAGCACTTATTCTAGGGTTTATCTAATTGGACTTGATTTGTGAACAAAATATATCTAAGAAAGGTTGCTGGGTTTTTTTTCCCCATTTGGGGTTTTCACAGGATAAATCTCTTGTGTTCTTTTTGTCTCTTGTTTATGCTGCTACTTCTCAGTAAATGATATATATATGTTAATGATAATGAAGTAAAAGAACACTAATAACACTAATGCTCTATAAATAAGGAAAATCCAACAAGATATGACTTCTGAAACATTCCTAGGTGTTGGACATCCTCTAATGGCTTCAATCTTCTATGGATCTATTGTTATACCTTCCTCTAAAATAATGTGCCCTAAGTAATGGATCTGCTTTTTGTAAAAAGAGCACTTGCTTAGCTTGGCATACAACTGATTTTCCCTCAGAACTTGTAGCACCAATATCAAATGTTCCATAGATGTAGAATGGATAAGTATGTCATCTAAAAACACAATGACAAACTTATCTAGATAATTTCTAAATATGCCATTCATCAAGCACATAAAGACAATTGGTGCATTGATCCATCCAAATGGCACCACTACGAATTCATAATGCCCATACATGGTTCTAAAAGTTGTCTTATTGATGTCTTCTTACATGACTCTCACCCGATGATATCCTGATCTCAAGTCTATCTTTGAAAATATCTTTGCTCCTCTTAGTTGATCAAAGAGGTCATCAATTATGGGTAGAGGGTATTTTCATGGTGGATTTATTGAGTTGTCTAAATTCAAAGCATAGCCTCAATGTTCCATCTTTATTTTTATCAAAGAGCAATGGTGCTCCCCAAAGTGAAACTCTTGGGTGTATGTACTCTTTCTTCAATAACTCTTCTAGTTGCATTTGTAATTATTTTAATTTTGGTGTACTCATTATGTAAGGATTTTTTGACACTGGGGTAGCTCCTGGTACTAAATAAATAGATAAATCTATATCCTTCTTTGGTGGCAATCCTGATATTTCTTTAAATACATCCTCAAACTCTTGCAATACTGAAAAACCTTCAAGACTTGGTCCTTTGGTATTTTATGGCTCCTCCACATGAGTTGCATACAATTGACATCCTTACCTAAAATATCTCTTCAATTGTAAAGTTGAAATCTACCTTATAGAAATGGGTCTTGGAATTCCTTTCATAGTGCTATGTTTTCCTTCTTCATCAAGACATGTAAATGTCTTGTTATGGAAATCTACGACAACATTATGTTTTTCCAAGCAATCCATTTCAATCAAGATATCATAAGATCATAATGGTATGATATTCATATCAATGTTAGTATTCACTCCATTCAGATTTATTGGACAATATATGACCATCTCATTGATCTTTCTTTTGGTTCCAGTAGCTAGTTGAACCAACCATGATTTTTAAGCTTACTTTTCTTCAAATGAAATATATCCACTATTTTAGGATCAATGTAACTATGGCTTGCTCCTGAATAAATTAAAATAACAATGTGATAATTTATGATCCCACCTTCCACCTCAATCATATGGGATTGATGTTTTGTTTGTCGATCTTCTAGCATTACATATATCCTTGGAATATTTCTACCCAGGTCTTGTACTATTGTAGCATCTTGGATGTTGTGCAATGTCCTCATTTTGTCTTTCAATTTAATCAATCAAACTTGGAACCTGGAGTCTTATATTCAAGAATAAGTGTTGTTTCTTTTCTTCTAAGTCTCCTTCACTCAAGATGACAAGTATTCTATCCAACATGTCCCTTGTACTAAGACAATATGCTTTCTTGACATAAATCTGATTTAGGGAATATAATGCAAGTAAACTCGAAAATATCTACCTTAATCAATCTAATACTTTGACTGGAGTCAGCTTATAACTTTAACTTGGACCAAAGGTTAGTATGATAATCATAACTTCAATAGATCAAAATACAACTATATTTTCATAAGATCACAATAATGCCATAACAACTAGAGGCATATCAAAACAATTAGAGGAGTGGAAATCCTTGTACATGTGATATTATTTACATCCCCAATACTTGATTGGTGGTCTTCCCCTTTTTCCCAAGAAGTCTTCTTTCTTGGAATTCATTCTTAGTAGGTTGATCTTGCTTATTTGTACTAGGATTGTTTCTATTGAAAGGAGATGTGAATCACTTCCTTATCTGATCAGATTTCTCCTTCCTATTATCCTTCCAACATTTCTGCAAATATTCTCTTCCCTTGCCTTGATCATATAGGTACTTAGCCTTTCTAATGATCTCTGTCAAAGTTTTGGGTTCATCATATTGAACTTTATCATTGAAAAAAGATGGTAGTCCACTCAAAAACCTATGTATCTTCACTTCCCATCCTTGATAAACACCACATACTTCTTTTCATATTCTCCCAAGAACTTCTTTTCATATTCTCCCACAATCATGCTCCCCAACTTAAGTTGAAATAACTCTTGCATATTCTTGTCATAATAGTGCTATGAAAGATACTCCTGCTGAAAATATTTCTTGAACTTCTTCCAAGTAATCTTACTCTCATCAATTTGCTCGTCTTGCTTCAAATGATCCCACCACATAACATTTTTTCCATTCAAATGGTATGTGGAAATCCCGACTTCTAGATTAAATGAGTAATTGTACAACTAAAAATATTCTTGATTCCAAGCAACCATGATTCAACATCATCTTCCATTTCTCTTTCATCATCAAAGGATGGTGGATTAATATTCCTAACCTCTCTGTGCAAACTTTCCAACTCATATCTTATTCTTTGATGCCTAACAAGAGACACTTCTGGACTGCTCCTTGAATCTTCCAATGCATAAAACTTCTTAGCTGAATAACTAGGTGAGTAGTGATGTTTACGAATTCTAATAAAACTTCTTGAGTGATTGGATATTCTATAATTATTTGTTCTTTCATGATTTGTTCCTTCTTCCTCATGTCTTGAGCTCGATCCATTCTTGGCTGGCCTCCACAACTGGTTTAGGCTTTGCATCATCTGAGCATTTATTTGGTTTTTCTCCTCATGTGATCTCATTATCTTCTCATTGTTAGCTCTATGAATT
>ML834251.1:0-29441 GCA_009831015.1 Picea engelmannii
ATCCTATCTAGTTCTGGATAAGAATATTTGGGATACTAAACTTAGTCCCAGGTCTTATATAAGGATAAAAAAAATTATTTGCCCCATCCACTCCCTTCCCTGCCGCACGCGTCATGAATCTTTCTGACCGAAGTATAGGTATAAGAAATAAGACAATAATTCATTTGCTTATTATTCGGATCAGCCCCTCCCCTAAAAGATAAGCTAAACAAGGGAATTCTTGGATAAATACTAATGGAATGACGAGGTGTAGGGATATTTTGTTTTACACAACCCAAACATGGCACACATTTGAGGTGGACAACTTCGTGGTTGAGCTTACTTTGCTTGATTTGGGTTGCTTCTTGAGGATGTTTTGACTCATTTACTCATGTATCATGGATATCATTGTATAGATAGCAAAACCACCTCATATTTTACTCATTGTTGACCATATCTCCATGGTTTGTTGAGGACGCAATGGTGTTTTATGATTTTCTAGGCTAGATCTAGAAGAACATTATTTTATATTGAGAATGTTTTTAGATCTCTTATCTATAAAAGAGAAGCACCTCTCGTTGTATTTCATTGCTAGAACTTGTGGAGAAAAGTATTTTTATAATTCTTGAATTATGCTATGGATGGCTAGCTAGAGTATTGTCTAGGAGATTTGTCTTTTGGATGCTTTGCAATTAATGGATTTTCATGGATCAAATGGTTTTGTGAGTCAATTTTATGAATAAGTGGTCTCTTTAAATCTTTGTGGAATTTTATCTTGAATTGTTGCAAGTGTGATTTTGTTTCTATAGTGTTGGTTGTATGACCTCTTTCTCTCTTCTTTATATGTCAATTCTCAAAGCAATTGTAGGATTTCTAGTATAGGATCTTCCCCTTGATCATATTGAAACTTGGAAGGCACTAGGACAATTTGTTAAGGTCTGTAGTGGACAACCTAAGCTATCACCCTAGTCTTTCTTACACTTATTCAAGAAGAGCCTTAGTTGACCCCATATGCCCAATAAATCAAGTAGGTACAAGTCTATTCATTTTATAGTCAATCATAAAATCAAAATCAAAATTTTTACTTTTTTTTAAGGGTAAATCTGGATTTTATAGCTTGCATTTATATTTTCATCCATAAAATCCTGTGTCTTTACTAGTTTTTCATGTGTTTGGGTTGTAAATCATCTATCTTGTAAAATGTGTCTTGTTGGTCCATATTTATGCATTTTCAGAGTGGGGCAATTTACTTTTTGTGGTTGTTATGTGCCTTTAAATATTTTCAGATTCAACAAGTTACATATATTCTAGGTTTAGTTGTGGTTTTAGCCCTAGAAATCATCTCTTTAAAATATGTTTTAACAATTGAAACTTGTTATTGTTTATTACTTGTATATTTATGCAATATATACATTTTCAATAAAGTTTTATAACAACCAATAATATATTTCAGATGTGAAATATTTTGGGAATGAAATACATTTGATAAGCATATACTAAAACCCCTAAAATGGACCTAAAGAACTCATAACCTAAAAATGGAATTTACCTGAAATAATCAACTTAATTCTCAACTCTCATATTGTAATAAGTTGGTTGTAATTGGGTAGTAACATATGTCACCTTATACTTGACTTGTCTTGCCTTAGGATCCCTAGGTACTACTGGGGAAGCCTCTTTTGTGTTGGGTTTATCCAACACTAAAAGGAGGGAAGTAGTTGTCTAGGTGATAGTGACAACACTTCCATGTTTCACTCATCCTTTGTACCTTGTGAGAGCTTTGCACTGGGGTGCAAGATTGTGTGATAACAAGACCGAATATGGTAATCATCCAAGAAAACACTTGAATATGTGTAAAAGGGAACCGATTAGGAGATCGACTAAGTCAACACTTGAACATGTGCAAAGGGGGCCCAATTGGGAAATTGGACTCAATTTGGAAATTAGGTTGGAAGCAAAGTTCGAAAAAGAAAGGGATAAACCAAGTTTTTTAGTTATTTGCAAAAGATGTTGACTACTAAAAAATTAAGAGAAATGTGGATAAGTGTGAAGGAACCTTTGAAAATGTGAAATTTATGAAGACAAGGCTTAGTTTCAAGTATAATTGACCATGCAAGTGCTTTGGGCTCAAAAAGTAATGACAACCTCACCTAGGTGATAATAGAGAGAAAACAAACTTTTTCATATTATGCATAGTGATTTTTTTTATGTCGCATGGAGAAGGCCTTAATTTTTGGATACATAATTTTTTTTTTTTACTTTTATTGGTGAATTTTCATGACGTTTTCTTTTACTTTTATTGGTGACTTTTCATGACGCACATGGGTTTATTTTCTGAAACATAAATAAAAGTTAAGCTCTTGAAAAATTTTAAATTTTCCAAGTCCCTGGTTGAGGATCAATCTGGTTACACCATTAAGATACTTAGGATAAATAATACAAAGTATTATATTAAGAATTCGAGGCATTATGTCAACAATGCGGTATATTGTATCAACATGTAATTCGTTACATCCCATTAAAATTGGTTCAGTGGAGCATAAAAACAAGGCCTTGATAGAAATAGCATGATATGTGACGTGTGAAAGAAATAGGTTGATGCACTTACCATATTCTCATATTTTTATGCACTTACCATATTCTCATTCATACTTGATGCACTTACCATATTCTCATTCATATTCTCATATTTTGGGCAGAAGTAGGTTCATGCACTTACCATATTCGCATTCATAGTCTTACATGACTTTTGAGGACATGACTCTAGAAGAAAATTGGAGTTGCCAAAAGATTTGAGTTGCTCACATCATTATTTTTTATTGTCATGCATGGGTTCATGTCCATGATGAGAGGAAAAAGAAATGATACCTTAAGATTCACAAATGAAAATTTATAGGATATATAAAGGAATCAATCCATGCCTCTTGTTCGATCCAAAGAAGAGAGAAAGAAGTTGTCATTTGAAGGGATGTACAATTTAAAGATAATTGTTCTTATGATACTCCTTCTCACTCTACTTCAACTTTGAAGGCATCTCCCTTTGTTCCTACTAATTTTTTTTATGAGTTAGAATCTACTATTATTAATCTTGTTGATGTTGAGACTTTATTTTGCAGGTGAACACAAATTGCATGAAATTGGTTCTTAAGAAGATAATTAGATTGTTGTTTGAAAAACAATGTGTATTTTGTAAAGACAAAGCCTCTATATGCTAACATGAAAATCATGTTATTATGGCATTTGTTATGCATATTATTGATCTACAAACTTTTGAATAGGCTCAAGGTAAGATAAAGTGGGATAATTATATGTTAAATGAAAACAACTCAATGAAGAAAACGACTTGGGAGTTGACCAGTCTTCCTATGAGGAAGAATTTGGTAAGTTATAAATGGGTATATAAGACCAAGTTCACGTTTAATGGTGATATGGAGAAGCATAAATCTCAGTTGGTTGTAAAGGATTTTCTTGGAATATATGGATAGATTATCATGAAACTTTTGCATATGTAACCAACCTTGATAATATTCAGATTCATTTTTTCCAAGATGAAGTATTATTTGGACCTAGGTAAATTTTTTATGATGGAGAAGTGCAATGAATATTCTATGCTTGCTTTATCCTAAACCCAAGCATGCTTGGGATCTAGGTAAATGGTGCAAGATGGAGGAGGAAAACAATCTTCTATGCCTATTGAGTTAATGATTAATTTAACTACCCATTATGACATTAAGAGAATTGTTGCCACATTATATTCACAATTGGTTGGAAGTCATATTTATTTGACTTATAGTCACTTTAGATTATTTTTTTTTATGTTGTCATCTTGGTTTCTCATTCATGCAAGATTCAAAAAAATCGTATTAGAAAACAACTAAAAAAACTATGGGTTATATTAAAGGTACCCATTCTCTTATATCATGTATATTTCATATTGGGATGGGTTTAGTTGGATAAATTGACTCTAATTGGGAAAGTGAGGTGTGTTGGAAGATTGGTTGTTGCCATTGATGTCAACCCTAGTCATGGGTTTTGGACTGCAAGATTGATGAAGGTATTTGGACATGAAGGACAATGCACATGCAAATACAACACCCATGGATGGATAGTATACATCATTTTGTTTTTGGTGGTAAGTGACGCTTCACGTGGATCCTCATGGTTGAGGAGAAATGAATTTTTGAAGATGACAAGGTGAATTGAAGAAGGAAGTACATGTAGGACCTGAAAATAATTAAAGAAAAGAATTACAAAACAAGAAAGTGTCAGGTCGGCCCTAATGTTAAAAGGAAGTGACATAAATGGTATAAATACATATCATTATACATTCATTTGATACACAAGTCGAATTTCAGAGGAAATCATAAGTAAAGAAGGTCAGATTTCAAAGGAGGATGAAGTCTTTTGGTGATGTGTTCTAAGGTATGTTATTTTCAGGTCATCTTACCATTTTTTCTATAATTTTTTTATAGAACGATTCAGATGGTGAAATTGCTATGGTATTGAGAATACATATCAAGGTACCTGTGGTAAAAGTTTCATCTCTTTATTCTCTATAATTATGGAGATACACTCTGTGGAAGATAGGGTTTTTGACCAGTCCTGAAGCTAGTCAATAAACATGTGTTCTGGGTAAAACAATCATAACTTCTTCATAGAGAATGAAATTAAGTGAGACAAATTAAATTGGAAATAGTATAGACTGTGGTTTCTTGTGTGCGAGTTTCAAAATCTGATGTTAAATATTGAGCGCGGGGCATTCTGTACAAGTTCGGTCTCCTGAATAAACCAGAATTGAACAAGGTCTACCATTCTCTCTATAACTTCTTTTTGGGGAGGATTCAAGGAGTGAAAATTGGAGAAGTTCAAGAGAATACATTGAGTAATATTATCTACAGGATCAGAGTATTCCAATAATTGAAGAATTTCAGAAATTGAAGAAGTCTCAGGAAGTATTATTAGGTTCTATGTGATGGTCGGTTGATGGTGATGATTTAATGTAAAGTTTTATTATCTCTCATATATTCTTGGGTGGAAGGAATGGGAAAGGATGGAGAGTTCAAATATCTCTTGATATTGGAGGATTGTATCTTCCTCTTGGAGGTTTATCCCTCCATTTACATTTGGAAGATGTAGCTACCTTTGGAAGTCATTACTTCCCTTGAACAATAACTATTGATTATTTCTCATATATTGTGCATGGTGTATTGTGGTGTATTGGTGTAACTCTTATACTATTGTTAATTGCTCATTGGATATAATTAAATGGTTTAAGTATAAGTTTAAAAAGGCTTTAAATTGTACTTGATACTGATTCACCCCCCCTCTCAGTATCAACAAGGTGTATGATAGGAATCCTAGTTTTGGTTTTTTGTATCACTTGGATTCTATAGCAATTACATGAAAGTAAGAAACAAGATACTATTTTAATTTCCACTATGAGACATATTATAGAGAAGTAATGATTCAGATCTCGGGGGATGAGATCTAGATGGCTTGAATGCCGAGAGAGGAGAATCGTAGACGTGTCAATCTTGCATGAAAAGAAACATGTACAAAAACCTGTAAATGAAGTACTCGGGAGGTGAGGCTCAAAGAGGAGCCTCACCTCTAAAACTAAATACTAGTAAATCACTCAGAGCTAATTAATCTCACAATGAACAAAAGAAAATACGAGAGAAACCAAAAATTAGTAACTTGATATTATGGGAAGGTTTGCTAGGCCTTTATATAGCATTACAAAATGGTCCATTGGACAAAGTCAAAAATAGCTCATTAAATGAGTCTCTATTATTAGTATAATAGATCTAACTACCCAACTAACTAAGTAGTGGAAAATAAAACCCGAACTAATAATGGAAGAGCTCATTAAATGAGTCTCTATTATTATAATAATAGATATAACTACCCAGCTAGCTAATTAGTGGAAAATAAAACCCAATACAATAATGGAGAGGTGAGACTCTCTTTCACCCATATGGGCAACCTGTTAGCCTAATTAATTAATGAGGAGGTGGGCATCTCCTTGATCCATATGGGAAATCTGTTAGTTTTATAGCTTTATGACTTTTGCATCTGAATTTAGACCATATACACCCTTAAAATTCAGATCATTCCCCCCCTTTAGAAAATGATGGTCCCCATCATTTCGTCCATTCTAAAAAGAGAAACCTCATTATCATACCAATATGATTACGATGTGAAAATATCCAATGAAGAGAAGGGGTTTGTGTGGTTGACCCATAATCGTGGGTTTGTGATTGACCTACAACCTAGTTGGAAATGGCATTGTACATGGGTATAAAATTAAAGAAATTTTAATAAAATCCCAAAATTTAAAAAATTAACATGGAAAAATCGTGACATTGGGGGCTGTGAACATCCTTCTGCAAATCTATTCATAACTTTTGCTACAGTTGATGAAATCCAATTCCGTCAAAGACCCATTTGATCTACTAAATATATTTTTCCATTGGTATATGGAACTTGTTCTGAGGTGGCTCATGGAGTGAGAAAAACCAGACCAAAATTGAAGGGCGTGCGACCACGTTGGTTACAGACATGTGTTGCTTCAAACAAAGATATCTCATAAACCAGACAATGAAATGAAATTCCGCGAAATACCCATTTGAGATATTGAAGAGATATTTCCATCCATATGTGGAATGCCTTTTTCAGTTTCTTGAGAAGGGAGAAAAATACCTTTGAATATGGTGGTACGTGCGACCTCCTTGGGTCAAATACATGCTGAGATTCAATCGATGATATCTCTCAAAACAGGAAGCCAAATGAGATTCTGTGAAATACCCATTTGACGTATTGAAGAGATAATTCCAGCCATATGTGGGAATCCTTATGTAGTTTCTTGAGCAGGGATACAAATCCCGTTGAATATGATGGTATGCACGGCCTCCTTGGATCAACTACATGCTGAGATTCAATCGATGATATCTCTCAAACTAGGAATAAAAATGAGATTTCGTGAAATACCCATTTGATATATTGAAGAGATATTTCCATCAATATGTGGAAATCCTTCTATAGTTTCCTGAGAAAGGATAAAAATCCCATTGAAGATGGTGGTACGCGTGGCCTCCTTGGGTCGAATACATGTTGATATTCAATTGATTATATCTCTCAAACCAGAAAGCCAAATGAGATTCCACAAAATACTCATTTGAGATATTGAATAGATATTTCCAATGAGATGTGGTAGAGCCTCTGAAATTATGTGTAGAGGTCGCAACACCTATTTGAATTTGGCTGAGTGTAGAGGGCCATAGAGGATGCTAAAGGTTTGTAGAGTAGGATGAGCTATTGTAGAGGTTGTAGAACCTTTGTGGGAAGCATGGACACTCTACAAATTTGTTGAAAATGTTGCATACCAATGGATGTAGTGGATCCATGTATAGATATAGTGAATCCATGTATGGATGTAGTGAATCCATATATGGTTCTCCTTGTAATGGTGAATGAAGATCTGAGGGTAAAAACAAAGCCCTATAGTGCCTGTGGACCAATTGTGATGCTTATAGTGTATTCCTAGCAAATGGTTTCCGATAGTACCAAAAGGAGGTTGGTTATTGCTTCAAATGTTTGAACCCACAACATGATTCAAACCCTTGTTCCGATGGACAACATACCCACTCTAATACCACTGATCCAGATCTCGAAGGATGAGATCTGGATGGCTTGAATGTCGAGAGAGGAGGAGCTTAGACGTGCCAATCTTGCATGAAAAGAAGCATGGACACAAACATGTAAATGAAGTATTAGAGAGGTGAGGCTCAAAGAGGAGCCTCACCTCTAAAATGAATTACTATTAAATCATTTAGAGCTAATTAATCTCACAATGAACAATAGAAAATATGAGAGAAACAAAAAATGAGTAACTTGATATTATGAGAAGTCTTGCTAGGCCTTTATATAGCATTACAAAATGGTCCATCGGACAAAGTAAAAAATAGCTCATTAAATGAGTCTTTATTATTAGTATAATAGATCTAACTACCGAGCTAACTAAGTACTGGAAAATAAAACCCAATACAATAATGGAAAGAGCTCATTAAATGAGTCTCTATTATTATAATAATAGATCTAACTACCCAACTAACTAGTTAGTGGAAAATAAAACCCAATACAATAATGGAGAGGTGGGACTCTCTTTGACCCATATGGTAATTAATTAATGAGGAGGTGGGCATCTCCTTGATCCACATGGGAAATCTATTAGCTTTATAGCTTTATGACATTTTCATCTGAATTTAGACCATATACCCCCGTAAAATTTGGATCAAGCAACTATTGTTAGTCAAGAAGATATTTGAATTCATATTGTTAAGAAGTTGTTTTTCCACTTTTAGACATATTATAAAAGAGCAACTATTGTTGTTCAAGAAGTTATTTGAATTCATATGATTAAGAAGTTGTTTAGATTCATAAGGTTCTTAATGGGATGGGTTTACCACCACAATAACCTATGGTTCTAAAAATGTGATAATCAAAGTGTTATCAAATTAGATAATAATCCTATTTTTCATGCACATACCAAACACATTAAAATTCATCATCACTATATTAGACAACTCTTTTAGGATGGTGTTGTTTAGTTAAAGTATTTCAAATCAAAGGATCAAAATTACATCACTTATACAAAATCCTTAATTGAGGCCAAGTTCATTAAGGTTTAAGATAGATTGGAACTTAAAGAAGATAACACAATGGAAATATGGTTTTTTTATTTTGGATTTCCTTCTTTTCTTGTTTAATTCCCTATAGACATTATGGGAGATGAGTGTGATAGTATTTACTTGGAGTAGCTTTTTTTATTTTTGAAAGAGAATCTTTTGTACATAGTATCGTTTCTATTGTTAGCCAATAATTTTTCAATTACATGCTTTCCTAAAATTGGTACATATTGTTTATATCTAACATGATTTCTTTGTTTAGCATGATTTTTTTGTTTATTCTTGTTATCAATATTAATGAAATCTATTAGGGACCTAACCCCTCACATAGATAGAATAATATATTTTCCATGTAATAAAGGATGACAATAGTTAATAAGGCCCAAATATATTTTCCATGTAATAAAGACCGATATTAGTTAATAATGCCTATTTAATAAATGTGAGCAAGTCAATGTAATAAGACCTAATAGAAGCTTCCGCTTCTAGAAAGGTCTTCCTCTAGAATGTTCTTTAGAAGACAAAATTAGTATAAATAAGTGTATGAGGCATGATAAAGCTTGTCTTGAGTATTATTGTAATATAGCTCTTATATGTTGGAGGTTTCCCTCTCGAAGAGACAAGTGAACATTGTTTTGTTTGAATAAATGTATTATTTCTAGTATTTATCTTCTCAATATTTTGTTGTTTCATTGATATCTATTGAATATTCATGTTTCTGCATATTATATTACACATGGTACATCGCAAGTGGCATCAGAGCACTTTCCTTGGTAGGAGTTGTGGGTAAATAATTTTCCAGGGTAGAGACATGTATTGTTGGTGTATTTAAAGCATATAGATATGTCGTTCAGTGGGTAAAACTATGGTGGAGAAGACTACACCGAAGTGATACCGAAGGTTTCATGAGGTTTTCTAGAAACTCAAGTTTCACCCTTGTTGGAAACCTCCATAACCTCTGTTGGTACCCCTCTATTAGTACCACATTAGAAAAAATATGTACACGACCATCACTCCTAGTGATAGGTATATCGGGAGTCCCCTAGGTCTCCTAAAACTGGCCCTAGATCAACTGATTGGCCGCTTGATTTCTATAGTGCCACCGAGAACAACACTTGGGAAGATACTTTCTAGTACCTAGGTAATCATGTAGTACGACTAAGGGTACAATCGAGCCTCCTTAGTTGGAGCCCTAATATATTGGTTCAATCACTACTATTCAACCTCGCATGTATATCAGAGAGCTATAGCATAGCGAAAACCCTTTTCCATAGGCACCCTGCAAACCCTAACTTGGGGGGGACATACCAGACAAGGAACAAAAATGATAGTTTGACCGTGCAACCTTTCCTCTTACATCCTAGTTGCAAAATTACTACACATTTTTTTTCCATTAACAATTTGGACATTTCAACACTGTAGTATTATTCAGGTTAGAAACGAGTCTAGGTTCTTCCCACACTCTTATTTGAGACCTATCTCATTGGATTCCCCTTTTCTCCCTGATCTTTGTGATACCTATCACTTTTCACCCCTTTTTTTTTTATCTCATGGACCCATAGCCCTCTCGACATCCTTATTTCCCTCTTATCCAATTGGTTTCCTCTTATTTCCTTGATCGTAGTGATATATATTACTTATCTACTTTGTTTTTCTATGAACCCACCCCTCTTCCCCTCATGGCTCCCACCCACCAAGAAGAAACCAATCAGAAATTGAATAATGACCTTACTGCCCTTCATGCCCAAGTGAATACTTACATTCCTACCATTCATGCCAAAATGAACTACATCCAAGAACAAATATGTAGCTAAAATGTTGAAGTCAATTCCACTCTCCAACAAATCTTCTATTGTTCCCATGCAGTAGAATGTGAAACTTTCTTGTGTTGATGGTTCGAAAGAGGTGAATGGCACTATGCATAGATAGATGGTGGGAAGTTTGAATTATCTTACCACAACCAGACCTAATATTGCATATTATGTGAGTGTGTTAAGTCAGTTTATGGAAAAACCTCTAGAAATCCATTGGAATGCAGCAAAGGCAGTACTCGGGTATCTAAAAGGAATACTTGATTATGGTATTAAATATACTGAAGCATCTGATGTTGATTTGCTAGGTTACTCAGATTCTGATTGGGCTAGCAAACCAGATGATCGAATATCAACCACTAGATATGTGTTTGGCATTAAATCGGGGGTTGTTTCATGGAGCAGTAAAAAGAAACCTATTGTATCTTTGTCTTCTACTGAAGAAGAATATAAAGCCTTGTGTGCAACAACTTGTGAAGTTGTTTGGTTGAGAAGACTTATTCATGATGTTGGAGAAGAACAAAAGGAACCTACAATGATCAAATCTGATAATCAAATTTAAATCAAGGTGGTGAATAATCCAATTTTTCATGCAAGAACAAAGCATGTTGATGCTCAATTTCATTTTGTTAGAGAAAAATTGCAGTCCAATGAAATACCTCTTATGTATTGTAATACTTGTGAAAATGTTGCTAATATTTTCACTAAGCCTCTTGGAAAGATTAAGTTTGAGTTGTTTAAGGAAATGTTAGGTGTAGGAGTCAATCCATTCTCCATTAAGGGGGAGACATGGAAATAATGGAGCAAGAGTCAGTTGCAAGAGATAGTTACGTAGAAGAACTCTACTAGTCTAGAGATAGTTGTGTAGTTGAACTCTACTCCACTTAATGTAGATCCTAGTTTGTTGTAGTTTGTTGTAACCGACTAACTAGAGTCGTTTCCTATATAAAGATTTAATCAGTCTTCATTGAATAATATAGATTGTGAGCATAGTCTCACCTATGTGTTGTTTTTCCTAATTCTAAGTGAAATCAGGTTCCGAATTTCTCCTCGATCAAGTACGGAAGTCCAATCTTGAGGAAGTAATGAAGAAAATATTTTCCCAACTATTAGGTTCGCTCTTAGATTCAAAAGGGACGATTAAACATTACACTATCAGATTTAACTATTGTGACTAAATTAACTTCTTCCTAGATAAATTGAAATATACGTCCTTACTCAGTTATATATTTAATAACACATTCTAGAATGGTATCTCCTAATATCAATTCAATAGAGTCAGGCATTTATTATATAAAAAAAGTTAAAAATAACCATTACATGCTTAGTACAAATATTTTTAAATTTTATTCTTGTTAGGACCCAAATTGCATAAATAATAACCTATGAATTTGACACCATACTCATAAAACTATCACTTTGTTACTCAACACAACATAACTCCAAGAAATTCCTCCATATATTATGATGAGGTTTCCTTAGTGTGCATGAGAGAGAGAGAGAGAGATGAATACTCAACACAACATAACTCATAATCAAAACATAACCATAATGTACCACATTTTAACCGGATCATCTGCTTGCAAGTGTCCTCAAAGAATAAGTCAGTATATAAAAGTGATCAGTAGAACTGGAAGTTACATACACCCACTCTTGTTTTAAACTTCATCCCGAAGTTTGTACAATCTATCAATGAAGCAATAAATGTAGTTGATGTTAATCTATATATCAAACTATCAAAATAAATAAGGAAATTGCTGACACATCTCCTATGTGTCCTCCCATGTAGCAGAGTGTAGACTATAACTGTCCCACTAGACCTTGACCTGATCAACTATTTGATGTCGTAGTTGTCGAGTGCAATGGTCCAGGATTTGGATTGGCTCTGCTATGAGAGCACCCTCATCTGATACATGCAATGAACTCATGTCAATAACATGTGAAGGATCTGAAATATAATGGCGTAAAACTAAAACATGAAACACTTCGCGCATACACCTCAAAGAATCAGGTAAGGCTAGTCGGTAGGCCATGGGTCCTTTCTTTTATACAACTTCGAAAGGTCCCACAAACATTGGAGAGAGTTCATAACCCTTTCCAAACTTGATTGAACTCTTATGCGGTTTCACCAACAAGAAAAATTTGTTACCAACCTCATAACTGCGGCCAATGCGATGCACATCCACATAACTATTTTTATGTTCTTTATCTTCTTTAATCCTTTTCCTTATGGATTGCATCTAATATTCCATTTCTTGGATCACTTATGTTCCTATCATAACCCTGTCCTCTAGTCGATCCCAACTTGGAGGTATCCTACATAGTCGTCTGTATATAAACTTAAAAGGTGTCATATTTATCGTACTCTGATAACTGTTGTTGTACGCAAACTCTACCAATGGAAAAAAATATTCCCAACGTTTATGTTTATCCATCACATACATTAGAAGCATATCCTCTAAAATTTGATTCGTTCTTTCTGCTTGTCCATCTATTTCGAGGTGATATGTTGCACTAAAATTAAATTGTGTTCCCAAAGCCTCTTGGAAGCTAGTCCAAAATCGTCCAGTGAATATCAATCCTTGATCAGATATTATCTTTCTTGGCACACCATGCAATCTCACAATATCATTAAAAATATTTCTAGCTATATCTGATGCCTGATACATTGTACGTGATAGAATAAAGTGTGCACTCTTCGTCAAAATGTCGACGACTACAAAAATAAAATCATGTCTCCTTGTCGTCAGTGGAAATCCAACAATAAAATCCATCAAAATGACTTCCCATTTCGATTTAGGAATCACATGTGGTTGTAATAAACTCGTTGGATGTTTATGTCCAGTCTTCACTTGCTGACATTCAAGACATCTAACCACATATTTAAATATATATGTCTTCATTCCCTTCCAAAAGAATAAAAGTGTAAGGTCTTCCTTCATCTTTGTGACCTCAGGATGAGCCATATACACCGCTCGATGATATTAGTTCAAAATTAACCTTCTTAATTTATCATTTGGTGGTACATAAATTATTCTATTATAACTTAAAATTCCATCAGTGTCCAAAGAATATCCCTCATATCTAGGTATCATCATCGTATCTCATTCGATATTGTCTTTTACTTCCTTGTACCAATCGTCATCAATTTGTAACGCTAACATATTTTCTCGAAGGTTCATCTGTAGTGGTATTATTGAGAAAATGTGTGGTCTCTGACTCATCGCATCTTTTACTCTATTAATTGTTCCCTTGATATACGTGATCTCAAAATCGTATTCACTTAAAATTTATGACCAACACCTTTGTTGCGCGTTCAAGTCACTCTTAGTAAAAATTTGTTGCAATCCACAATGATCAGTTTTTAACTCGAATTTTCATCCAATAAGGTAATGTCTCCAAACTCTCAAGGTATAAAAAATCGCTAACAATTCCAAGTCATGTGTAGCATAATTCTCTTCATTCTTTATTAGCTTCCTTGAAATATATGCGATGACTCGACTATATTGCATTAATACTTCGCACAATACTTCCTTGGATGCATCTGTGCATACCAAGAATTCCTTTTCCATATATGGAACCTTCAGTATTGACGATGTCGTTAATAATTTTTTAAGTTTCTAAAATGCTTCCACACATTTCTCAAACCATACAAATTTCTTGTTCTTCTACAATTCTGTAATTATATTTGTTATCTTTGAAAATCCTTCGACAAAGCGTCCATAGTAACCTGATAATCCCATAAAACTATGTACTTCCTGCATGTTCGTCACTACTAGACATTCCATAATAGACTCAAATTTCACTGGATCCACAATGATACCTTCTCCGGAGATAATGTGTCCCAAATAATGAATCTTTGTCTAATAAAACAAACATTTTGACATCTTTCTGTACAACTTGTTTTCTCTTAAACATTGTAACACTAACCTCAAGTATTTGTCATGCTCCTCTCTCATCAAAGAGTAAATCAATATGTCATCAATAAATACATATACAAACTTATCCAAGTACTTGCAAAATACCCCATTCATAAAACTCATGAACACACTCAGGGCATTCGTCAATCCAAACGGCAATACAATAAGCTCATAATGTTTGAATCTTGTCTTAAACTTTGTTTTAGGAATGTCTTCCTCTTTAATTCGAAACTGATGGTATCCTGATCTCAAGTCAATATTTGAAAATACTATCACTCCCTTCATTTGATAAAATAAGTCATCAATTATTGGTAACCGGTATTGGTTCTTGATCGTGGCTTTGTTTAATTGACGATAGTCAATGCAAATCCTCCATGATCTATCCTTCTTTCTTACAAAACTTACTGGTGCACCCCACGGTGATACGCTTGGACGTATAAGTCCCAAATCCAACAACTCTTTCAATTGCATCTTTAACTATTTAAATTATGGTGTTGACATCCAATAAGGCATTCTAGCAATGATCGATTTTGTTCCAGGTTTTAAATCTATGCTAAATTCCAATTCTATTTCCAGTGGTAAACCCAGTAGTTCCTCAAGAAAAACATCAACAAATTATGACACTACAGGAAGGTTTTCTAATCCTTTTGTGTCCCTCTTTTCGTTAAGTTCTAAAATGGCATACAACTTACATCCTTTGCGCATGATTTTATGTAATTGTAGGGAAGATATAAATCTCAACGAAACTCCTTGGTTTCTTCCTACAATTTCTCTACTCTGTCCCAAATCATCAATCAAACTTAATCATTTTGTCTTAGAGTTAAGTATCACATTGTGTGATTCTAACCAATCCATTCCAATCACAATGTCATAAGATCCCAAGATTGTGACATACAAGTTTACACTTGTAATGAAATCACACAAGTTAATGTTAAAATCATTAACTTTTCCTATAACCTTTTGCTTGGCACCAGATACCATTTCCACATATCTAAACTCATCTTTTTTGAATTCCTTAACCTTAATTCTTTTAAGTGCAACACTAGATATAAAACTCTTAGTATCTCCTAGATCTATCAAAACACTAAATTTTTTATCAGTTATCATACCTAAAGTCTCGATCATTGTAGACTGATGCCTGACCTATCAATTATTAACTGTTGCATGAATCCTATGGGCCTTGCCCAAATCTCCCATTGTCGTATGTTTTGATGATTCGATAGTTCTTTCCTTATCAATAGGACGATCTCTCTAGTAGTGTGGCTCTCCACAAGTCCAACATATGTTTTTAGGATCAGTGCTCCTAGTCCCAAAGGAAGAATCTGATGGTCTAGGGTTTTGAGGCCTCGCTCTATATTGCAGAAAAGATATAGAATGTTTTTGTTGTTGAGGACGAAGATGATACTGTTGCGGTGGTGATCTATATGGAGTCCTCTGACTGGTAGTCAGTCTATGTGGCATAGAAAATACAGGTCCTCTAGGTGTATCACGATGTCTAGAATTATGCCTAACAGGTGTCTGTTGTTGTGGTGCTCGATGCAGTGTTTGTCCTATATTCCTAGAGGGAGTCCTACCTTGACCCTCACTGTTCAACTCTTATTCAGAAATAAAATATTTATGTACTTCATCATGCAAATTTTGAAGCATTAGGATCCTCACCTTAGCACGAATGTTGAAGTTGAGACCAAACAAAAACTTGTTAACCTTTAATTTCCTAGTGTTCAGATGCAAAGCTTATCTGAGAAATTCCATGAACTTGGCCTCATAATATGATACTTTATGACTACATTGTCGTAAAGTGTTGAATTCATTAAGATAGTGCTCAATCAACTCCTCAGAAAGGCATCTATCTCGGAATCATTTCTCGAACAATTCGCACGACACATCTTCAATGACCATGTTTAGTTGTGGTAAGAGCATCTTCAACCAAATAAGTGCACTCATTTTCAGTTGAAATATTGTCATGTGGACCTTCATGTTAGAGGTATAATCACGCAATGCAAAGCACATTGCCATATTCTCCAACCAAGCTTCAACAGCTAACCCGTCTGTAGAACCCATGAATTTAGGAAATTTTACCTTCTCGAGTTCTCTATAAACACTACCACTCACCACATGAGGACATTTTGAACCCTCATTGGGCACAGAATCCCTCCCTCATCGTGGTCAAGGTGATTTATCAGCATCTCAAACATCCTCTGAAAATACCTCATCATTTCCACGACGTCGCCCACTGCAAATTTCTCTTGCTCATTATCTTGTCCTTCTCCCAATGGAGAATATCCCTCATGTGTTGACGTACTTGGACGACGCATTCCTCTTCCTCCCACAGCCTGACGTCTACTCATTCTTAATCCTCTAACCATGGTACCTTCCAAGTAACACATACAAATTATATTAGTGTTCATCTTCAATTAAACTATTAGGGTCCTAACCCGCACATAGGTACATCAATATATTCAGATGTAATAAAGGTCAATATTAATAAGGCCTTTCAATAAAATAGAATAAGGCGGATGTAAGAAGACCTAATAGAAGCTTCCACTTCTAGAAGGATATTCCTCTAAATGCTTCTCTTGATAGACATATTTAGTATAAATAAGGGTCGAGGGTATGAAAACCCTAGCTTGGAGATTATTATAACATAGCGTTGCTTGACTGGAAGTTTCCCCCTCAAAGAGGCTCGTGAACATTGCTTTCTGAATCAAAGTGCTATTTATGTTGTTATTCTTATATCATTTATGTGTTATTGTGGAGATTATGCTGGTTATATTACTGTTATTCTACCATTTCTAGCATATTATTTCTGTTCTGCATACTTTTTATATCTGGTATATTACAAGTGGTATCAAAGCACTTTCCTTGGCAAAAATTGTGGGAATTTTTTTTCAGGGTAGAGACATATTTTGACATCTTTAAGCCACAAACATCTGTCGTTACATGCATAAAACCGCGGTTGAGGGATTCATACATGCAAGAAATACAAGTGGTTCTTAAGTGCACATCTGTTGGCCACCCTTGTAACCCCTATTGGTACCCCTTCGAGTGGTAGCGCATCAGACAACACTTGTGTATGGATCGGCCTAGATTTCTTGAATCCCTCTTTAGATAAATTGATTGGCCGCCTGACTACTATAGTGCCACCGAGAACAGCACTCGAGAAGATACTCTCTAGCACCTGGGTAGTAGGTAGTATGGCTAAGGGTACGGTCTATCCTCCTTAGTTAATGCCCTGATATATTGGGTCAAGTACTACTGTTGGACCCTGCACATATATCAGAGAGCTATAACACAGGGAAAACCCTTGTCTATAGAACCCTTGAATACCTAACCCTTGGGGAACAGAAACATAAACAAATTAAAATAGATAAGATCTATTGCCGCACAACTGTGTTCAGTTGCCAAGTAAATACACATTTCTTTCTGGTTAAGCATTTAGGGATCTCATCGCTGCGGTATTCTTCAGATCGGAGTATAACTCCGTAGGTGTAAAAAAAATTATATATATATATATAACCATTATTTGAGACCTATTCCATTGGATTCATCTCTTCTCCCTTATCACATTCATCCATATCATTTCTCGACAAATTTTTTTGACCCCGCCCACCCCTTTTCAGTTCACCCATCCTCATGGCCCATACCCGTACCCAAGACCTGGAAGCTCGCTTCAACACCTTGCAATCTAGTTTCCTCGAGACCCAAAAAGAAGTGAAACAACTCAGTGCTATTGTTGCCTCCATCGATACATCCATCAATACAACCATAAATACAACCATGCAGTCCTCAATGGAGGAAGTCAAACAAGAACTAACCACCCAGCTTGAATCTGTCTTTGCATCACTCTACACCAAACTGAACATCCCTACAGATGACCCTTTCTCTGACACACCTGCAAAGACTGAAGATGAACATTCCTCCCATTCCCATACCTTTCAGCCCCATCACTTTCAACGTGACCTACGCCTTATGTGGGTGGATGTGATTAAATTTGATGGCTTGGACCCCACTGGTTGGGTAACCCAAATGGAACATTATTTCTCTTTATACAACATTAAAAATGACTTGGCCAAACTTCGGTATGGTGTTCTCCATCTAGATCAAGAACATTGGAAATGGTGGCAATGGAGAAAAACTTCCCGTCAAGGGTATATTGCTTGGACCCAATTTGTGACTGAGCTTTATGAACGCTTTGAAACAGACACCAACCATTTGGGCCATTTGACAAAGTTGAAACAATCAGGAATAGTAGAAGACTTCATAGCTACCTTTGAGCGCCTAAATTTTCGAACAAAAGGCATGACTAATGCTTTCTTTCGAGAGTGTTTTATCAGTGGCCTCAAGGATGAGATTCGGGCCCATGTCCTCATGGATTGACCCTCGAGTTGGGTGGAGGCTACTAAAAGAGATAAAGAAGCACAACAGGTTGTATCCTCTCAAAACCAAAACCCTCCTTTATCCCTCGCCCTAAACCCGTAAATCCCACTAATCCCTTCGCCCCATTAAAGATCCAAAAATTGACCAGGGATTAAATGGATGAACGCCAACTCAAAGGCCTTTGTTATAATTGTGATGACAAATATTTCCTGGGCCACAAGTGTAAGGAACAAAAGATTTTTATGGCCATCTCTGAGGATATTTTGAAAGAGGATGTTGAAACTCCCCTTGTGTCTGAGTCACCTGAAATCACTGACATAACCCCTCCCTCAGACCCTCCCGAAGTGGAACCGGTCATTTCCCTTAATGCTCTCATTGGCTTCTCTGCTCCCCAAACCCTCAAGTTAATTGGTTACATCCAGCATCAGAAGGTCATAATTCTAGTTGATAGTGGAAACACCCATAATTTTATTCATCGCCGCATTGCCCAAGAAACTCATTGCTACATCCATGCCATCAACAATTTCCAAATCATGATTGCCAATGGTGGTTCCATGAAATGTGGAGGGCGTTGTGAAAATGTGCATCTCCAAATCAGTGACTACCACCTAAAATCCCATATGTTTGCTATAGACATGGGTGGTTGTGACATTGTGTTGGGTGCAGACTAGCTAAGAAATTTGGGTCCCATTATCATGGATTTTAAGGCATTAACCATGCAATTCGACCAGGAAGGCCACTAATATAAATTCCAAGGCATCATTGTTGGTTCACCTGAGGTCAGTAGCTCCCATCGCATGGAAAAGCTGCTAAAAAAAGGTCATTCTAGTGTCATTACCCAACTCCATTCCATACAAGCAATAGAGACACCCCCGGTGCCACAAGACCTCCAAGCCCTCCTTTGTAAACATCAAATGGTATTTTCCACTCATGATCATTCAATTCCCCTTGTACCCAAAAGCCTTCCTCCCAATATTCGTCTGTATCGCCACCCCTTTTCACAAAAAAATGAAATTGAGAAACTGTTCCAGGAACTCCTTAATGCAGGCATTATCCGCCCTAGTACGAGCCCTTACTCTTCTCATGTAGTCATGGTCCTAAATAAAGAAGGTTCTTGGAGAATGTGTCCTGACTTCCGTGCCCTCAACAAACTGACCATTAAAGACAAATTTCCCATTCTTGTCATTGATGACCTCCTGGATTAATTGAGTGGTGCCCAATTCTTTACTAAACTTGATCTTCTCTCGCGTTATCACTAGATACATATGAAAGAGGCAGACATTCCCAAGACGTCCTTTCGAACTCATGAGGGCCAGTATGAGTTTTTGGTCATGCCCTTTGGCTTGTGTAATGCCCCCTCCACCTTCCAAATCCTCATGGATCATGTCTTCCATCCCTTTCTCCCTCATTTTGTCTTATTTTTCTTTGATGATATCTTCATCTATAGAAAAACCTGGACAAACCATCTTACTCATGTGAATCGAGTTCTCCATCTACTCTCTTAGCACAAAATTTTTCTGAAACAGTCTAAATGTGTTTTTGGTGCCTCAGAAGTAGAATACTTGGGTCATCTGGTTGGAAAGGATGGCGTCAGGGTGGATCCGAAAAAGATTGAATCTATGCAAGACTAGTCGCACCTAAAGACTCTCAAAAGATGGCATGGATTTCTGGGCTTAACATGGTATTATCACAAGTTTGTTAAGAATTATGGAAATATTGCAGGACCTCTCACTGCTCTTCTCAAAAAGAACTCTTTCACTTGGACTCCAGTTGCTGCTCAAGCTTTTCAAACCTTGAAGAAGGCCATGTGCACCACTCCAGTTCTGGCCCTTCCTAATTTCACAAAGACCTTTGTGTTGAAATGTGATGTCTCAGGGAAAGGAATCGGTGTTGTCCTTATGCAAGAGGGTCGACCTTTGGCCTTCACCAGCAAGCAACTATCTGAAAGGAATCTGGGCAAACCCATTTATGAAAAGGAAATGTTGGCTATTCTGCATGTTGTTGATCTATGGCGCCCTTATCTCTTGGGGTAACATTCCCAAATTAAGACAGACCATCAAAGCCTCAAGTACTTTCTGGAACAACGCATTTCCTCCCCGGAGCAACAAAAATGAGTGACTAAGCTCTTTGGATATGATTATGAGATCATTTACAAGAAGGGAAAATACAATGTGGTGGTGGATGCATTGTCCCGAAAATATGAAGAAGAAGGATCCCTTTTTTATCTTTCCTTCATTGTACTAGATTGGTTCCAAGCTGTGCGCCAGGAATGGCTACAAGATCCCAAAAGTCCGCATCTGATCCAGCAATTGCAGACCAATGCTCCAGCTCCCCCAGGGTACTCTTGGCTTCAAGATGAGCTTCGATACAAAGGTCGTTTGTATTCAAGCAAACAATTAAAGCTTAAATCCACAGTACTTTATGAGCTTCATGCTACACCCACAACGGGGCACTCCGGGTTCACCAAAACCTATGACAGGGTCAAACGTTCTTTTTTCTAGGATGGTATGAAACAAGACATCTGTAATTTTGTCACTGAATGTGAGGTGTGTCAACGCAACAAGGGAGAAACCGTCAAATCTATGGGCACACTACAACCGCTTTTGATTCCACCTTCTATTTGGAAGGATATCTCTATGGACTTTATTATCGGCTTACCCAAATTGAGAAATAAATAAGTCATAATGGTGGTTGTGGATCGCCTTTCCAAGTATGCTCATTTATGCGCTCTTCAACACCCATTTACTGCATCCACGGTGGCTCAAATTTTCATGGACCAGGTCTTCAAGCTTCATGGCATGCCGCACTCTATTGTTTCTGATCGTGACCCAACTTTCACAAGCAATTTTTGGCAAGAAATGTTTAAGCTATAGGGCACCCAATTGCATCTCAGCACAACTTATCATCCCCAAATTGATGGTCAAACAGAAGTTGTCAACAAGTGTTTGGAAACATATATGAGGTGTTTTGCATCTGAAAAGAAAAATCAGTGGGCTCAATGGTTACCCCTAGATGAATGGTGGTACAACACTTCCTACCATATAGCTACACGCATGACTCCTTTTGAAGTGGTATATGGACAGAATCTACCTTCAGTTCTATCATACTTACCGAGTACCTCGAAGGTCCAGGCGGTTGACCAAACACTTACAGTTCGAGAGGATATTCTTCGTACCCTTAAAGAGAACTTGGTCATGGCACAAAATCGCATGAAGCAACAAGCAGATCAAGGTCGCTCTGAACATCAATTTGCAGAAGGGGATCAGGTGTTTCTGCGACTGCAACCATACAAGCAAACTTCCCTCAAGGCCGAGCATTGTTAGAAACTAGCGCCCAAATTTTGTGGTCCTTATACAGTTCTCAAGCGTGTGGGACAAGTCACCTATCAGTTAGCTCTGCCCAGTCAATCAAAGCTATATCATGTTTTTTATGTTTCATGCTTAAAGAAGGTGATTGGAACTAGGTGCCAAATTCAAACCAACCTTCCCGAGTTAACTGCAGAAGGATCCATTTGGCTATAGCCAGAAGTAGTTTTGGACTAGCGTAAGTGTCGCCTGCGTTAGAGAACCATCAAGGAAGTGCTAGTCTAGTGGAAAGATACAACTCCAGCAGATGCCACTTGGGAACCAGCTACCATTCTGCAATAGTTTCCACATCTCAAGCCTTGAGGACAAGGTTGTTTTTAAGGGGGCGGACATGTTAGGGTCCTAACCCACACATAGGTAGATCAATATATTCGGATGTAATAAAGGTCAATATTAATAAGGTCTTTCAATAAAATAGAATAAGGCATATGTAAGAAGACCTAATAGAAGCTTCTACTTCTAGAAGGATGTTCCTCTAGATGCTTCTCTTGAAAGACATATTTAGAATAAATAAGGGTCGAGGGTATGAAAACCCTAGCTTGGAGATTATTGTAACAGAGCACTGCTCGATTGGAGGTTTCCCCCTCGAAGAGGTCCGTGAACATTGCTTTCTGAATCAAAGTGTTATTTTTGTTGTTATTCTTATATCATTTCTATGTTATTGTGGAGATTATGCTGGTTATATTACTGTTATTCTGCCATTTTTAGCATTTTATTTCTGTTTTGCATACTTTTTATATATGGTATATTACATAAACACAAGCATTGGAAGTCGTAACGAGTCTGGTATCGCAGAGTAGAACCCACTCTGATACCATATGAAACATCCCTCCATACTCAACACAAAAGTAAGTGATTAGAATGAAGTAACATAATTTTTTTTTAAATATTAACAAAGTTACTAAGCTATTTGTACAACCATCACTAAGACAATTAATTTACAATGACAACAATTTGAGGAATATGATATATTCATATTCAACATCACCATAAATTACATTGATCCATAATATACCACCTATGCAACATTACAACAATATTCAGGATGCAAATAACATAAAGCAATTCAATTGGCATAACACATACAAATGTAATAACGCCAAGTCATTCAAAGATAACAAATTTCAATAATGTAAAACCCACCCAACATCCTACACCTACAAGGTTAGGACCTTCAAGACACATAATCATCACTCATAGTCCATGATTCATCCAATCAATTTTGACCATTTAAGGTCTCAGGACTGGCAGCTATTCTGAGGAACATGAAGATATCTATTACCCAAAACCATAAGTGAAAACCCTTTTTACCTGTAATTCTGATATCATATGAAAAGACTCTCTTCACATGTATTCTATAAGATTAAGTTGACAAGGATATTTAAAAAATAACTAAAAAAAAAACAAAGAAAATCTTGTAAAGAGTAATCCAACAATATCTTTAATACTTCAAAACTTAAACATTTACGTAAGGTAACAAGGTTTATTCATTTAATTACCACAAACAATAATACATTGTAAGGAATCTATCTAGTGACACCATGATGTAAAGGTTTAAACAACTAACTTACTCATTAAGCAAACGCAACCTGCCCAGTTTATTATTGTCAACGTACTACATTGACTATGTTATCAATAATTTTATCATCATAAAATATAATTCACTTCTTGCCCTAGACTACAATATTACATAATGATCTTAATATCATATCATTCCATGCAATAATTTATAACTCTACCAATTTTTAAATACATCATACTAAAAATTATTATGTTTAAATATCAATAATTTATTCCCCCTTGGAAATTTATTCCTTTTATAGCTATAATTCAACCAGGAACTGTAATAATGATCTCAAGTCTAAGCATCAATAAATTCTCATTATACATGTAACTTAAAGTTGATTAATTAAAACTATATTTACCATTGTTAAAATTTCGAGTGAGTAAGCTTTATTCCAATAAGTAATACTAGTTTAATACTTCTTCCTCTAAAATGAAGGGTCTTAACTATCTAACCATTTTAACATTTTCCTCTCGAAGTAAAAATGGTTAAAAGACAATCAATTTACAATGACAACAATTTGAGGAACAATAATTACGCTGAAATGCGTATACCTATTGACAATGGGCAGATTTAATAGGGGTTTAGTGCTTAACAAGTTTTCTATGGACAGGATTAAATATGGCTGGAATATTCTTAGTAGTCACACAAAATAAATGGTTGTGATTTCAATCATTAACTTCCTAGCTATTATAAAGACATCCGTTTATGTGTTTACTTTTTTACATTTACCTAATCATATTTAAAAATTACTTGATAGCTAACTGATTGCCACCTAAGTGATTAACAAAAATTAAAATATTAACACCAGATAAATGAAGCTCAATTGTTTATTTGTTAATCAATAATAAAATTTAATATATTATTTTAAGGATTCTTTTCATCTTATCAGCCTTTCGGCGTTGATCAGCCACAATTATGTGGTTGTGCTAGTTATCTAACAATAAACTTGTAACCAACTGATAATTTTTACATGATGGAACTTATGATAATACCCGCTACCAAACAGTAAGAACATGTGACTGAATGCCACTTTCTACGAGTACATCATGGATAGTCTTGGCTACAATAACGACTCAGGCCATCGATACAGATACCCTGTGGCTTCATCAGATCTGGAAGTGGTCTGTACCACTCAAGTTTCTATTTTTTATTTGGCTATGCGTGAAGGACAGTGCGCTCACTTGGGAGGCACTCCGTAGGCGAGGCTGACAGGAGCCTGGGATCTGCCCCCTTTGCAAACAAGCCACATAAGACATGCATCACCTTCTGATACACTGTGTTTTCTCAATTCATATCTGGAATCTTTTATCTCAGCATTTCTCTCTTCCGCTAGCATGGAAAGGTGACTCTTTTTCTGATTGCTTCTCATCTTGGCTATCGGACAAATCGACCCCGCACCCATTGGCTATACATGTTTGTTAGCAGACTTGGATTGAGCGTAACCAAGTGATCTTTGAGGGACGGCCTCCCTCCTACCATGCGGTCCTTCACAAAATTTTATCCTCCTTTCATTAGCAGCCGACCACTGTAAAAGACATTCAAATTAAATCTTGTGAGTACTCGTTGGCGCCAGGCTCCACTTTAGTTTGCTCTGATGGCGCAGCACTATCAAACGGTCTTTGTTGCGGGGCTGGGGGCACTTTCAAGTCTCATCCTTCCAAGATCACCAAATGGTTCTTAAACTGTGGTGCGGGATCTAATACCAAAGCTGAGCTCATGGGCTTGTGGGCATCTCTCTCCCTTGCCTCTTGTTGGTCTTTAAACCACTTACTGGTTCTAGGGGACTCGAGAGTAATAATTGATTGGATTAACCATAAATGCAATATTCAATCTGTCCACATCGGAGGATGGAAGCAACAAACGTTGGAGCTGGCCAACTTCTTCACCGACGTTAACTTCCATCATATTCCCAGATACCATAATATAGAGGCGGACGCCCTATCTAAAAGGGCACTAAGCGAAGTGGTTGGGAGACTCTCAGTCTATCATTGTGATAAAGGAATAGAGATCCCTATCACCATTTTTAACATCTTCGAGCCATAATTGTCCTTTTCAAGCAGTTTATTGACAACATTAGAAAGTTTTGTCATTTTTCTCCTTCTAAGTTTTCCTCTAGCTAAAGCGGGTATCGACTTGGTCTTTCTTCTAGTAGTCAGTCTGGATGGTATGTAATGGCTATCTATTGGCCAGCACTGATCATGCTTATTTTTCAGCTTGATGCAGTTTTTGTAAAAGAATTTATACCTTATATAAATTTGAGAAAAAAAAATTCTTGGAAAAAAAAAATTTCTATTTAATACTTCGATATGAGTGCCTTCAACAATTGAATGACTGCAAAATTGAGATGTGAATCTTTTGCAAACTCCTAAATCGGTCTAGAAGAAATAGGGTTATGAATTTCTCCTCCGTCAAAGTACGCAAGTCCAAGATTGAGGAAGTAATGACAGAAATATTTTCTCAACTATTAGGTGAGCGCTTAGATTCAAAATGAACAGTTAAACATTACACTATCGAATTTAACCATTGTGACTAAATTAACTTCTCCCTGGATAAATCGAAATATACATCCTTACTTAGTTATATATTTAATAACACATTCCAAAACTGTATCTCCTAATATATTAGATTGATTCAAAAGAGTCAAATATTTATTATATAAAACAATTTAAAAATAACCATTACAGGCTTAGTACGAATATTTTTAAATTTTATTCTTGTTAGGAACCAAATTACATAAATAATAACCTACGAATTGGATACCATACTCATAAAACTATCGCCCTAATGTTACACAGAGTGTTATAAAAGTAATTTATTGTAAAATTTTCAACAAGAAACATTTATTGAAATGGAAAACTATCAGAATTAATCATTTATATTATGTGTAATGCATTATATTTGAAAGGAAGATTTAATATATCAGTCAATAATCCATATACATAAAATCCAAATTGAATCATCATCAAAATATATGTGTATAACTCAAGTACTCAAACCAAAGTAAAAGTCCACTCCCTAACTCAATTCGGAGTACAAGGAAGTTTTTTTATGCCATTAGCATCCTCAACCTGTCATGTTTCCTACACACTCAGCAAACCTCATCATACTACCTGTCAATATATATATATATATATATATATATATATATATATACAACATAACTTATAATCAAAACATAACCATAATGTACCAGGATCACCTGCTTGTAATTGTCCTAAAAAAAAAAGTCAATATATAAAAGTGATCAGTGGAATCGGATGTTACAAGAAAGACTTAACACATATGCAGAACGACTAAGGTGTGAAATGAAGGTGGAGGAATGTGAGGGTGCATTTCGTAAACCGTGGAAAAATTAACAAGAATAGAGAATGGTTTGTGAACCCACGAAAAACTTAAGAAAAGTTTCTAAGTATGGATGAAATGATTTGATGACTGAGATTAAATACGAAGGGATAATCGGATGGTAGTTGAGCATCAAAGCTATGTTGTTCAAGCTAATACATACTCCTTTCCTTGTCATTCCATCAACAACTTTCTGCTCAAGACTCAAAATTGAGCATGAGAATAGTCATGGGAAAGGTATTGGATAGAGGAGTCCATGTATTTGACTAGAAATGTAAATGAGGCAATAAAATTCTTAGGAAATCAAAAATGATATTTCTAGTGTATTTAAAGGGTAGAATGGTGCATAAAATGACACATTTGTTAAATTATCGTGATCTAACAAATCCTATTGCATGCACATTTTTCATAAATATGGGCATAGATAGAACAAAGAAATACTAGAGATATATGTAGATATGAGGAATAAGGCAGGGACAGTTCTCCAACATGTGCATTTGATTGCTTAAGGAAGCTTCCAAATGAAGACATCTAGACTCAGTGAGCAATATAAAGGAATTCCAATGGAAATCTGATTTATAAAATAAATTCCAGATGAAAAATATGCATACCAATTGTGGATGCTAGGTGAGAAATCCAGTTTACAGTTCATTCTAATGCATGTACAGTGGGTAAAAATGGAGATGCAAAGCATATAGTCATGAAAGGTGGATTAGATAGTTGGTAAAAGGATTTTAACTTTGGTTAAAGATGCGAAGAGACACTCAAGGAAAGAGTGATATGTCAAGGATGCCTCACAAGAAGATCAAAAGCCAGGAATGAATAATGTTTAGATATGAATTTGGGTACAACCATGAAGGCTTGGGAATACAAGAAGATAAAATGTATGTGTAAAGGAATTCACTGCAAGAAATCCACTTATGATAATCAGAGTGCTCAGTGGAATCAGGGAACAAGAGTAAAGTATTTACTAGATGAAGTAGTGAAGGTCCATTCACTCTAAAGTGTGCCAATGTACAGATAAAGTAGTACATTGTGGGGAAAATTTTTCTAAAAGGATTGATATGTCAAGATATTATTCTTTTGATAAAGAAAGATAGAGTGTATACATGGAGATAAGGTGCATCATCTCTGGGGATTAGTATGCATTTTTGGAGTAATACCTCCATTATTGTGGTCAGAGTAGTGCAATGGAAGGATGGTATGAATGTTATAACTTCAAGGGTGAAGTAATGGAGGTGCATGCTTGCTAAAGAGTGCCAATAGATGCATAAGAAATTCATTATGAGTATATTATTTCTACAAGTATACAACCATACTTTGGGAGAGGAATTACATAATATAAGTGCATTCCATAATGGGATAAAGTTCAAGAGTAATTGAATATAGTGAAAAAGGTACCACTAGGTGCATACCAAGCTATTCAAAGTCTTTTGCAACACACAAGAACTATCACAACAATGAAGGGATTGGTCATGCATATTGAAAATGTAGGCTACCTTCCAAAGGTGTTGAGTGCATTCCCAAAGTAGATTGGAATGACAAGTACAAAAATAATTCAAGAATGGAGGTCATTTTCTAAATGGAAATCAATAAGGAACCATAAAGAAGAAAATGGTTCTATGCTCGACATGGAAGGAAAAAAAAAGTGACAAATCCTGAAGAGAAACCATCTCAAGTGGGAAGGAACTATAGGTGATATTCTAGTAGCTTGGAAGTATCAATGAAGTTTATAATGGCAGGTAAGAACAATGCTAAATACTTCCAGTTAGTATTTATGAAGCTAGAAAACAATGCATATGTGCATCATTATAGTATGCTGAAAATTTTCCTATGCAAGTCAAGTTTGAGACCAAATGGGTTAAGGAAGGAGAAAGGAATGGTGCAAGCAACCAAAAAATATGAGGTTCTTAGTCAGGGAAAGTTGACTCAGCTAGGTCTACTAAAGTACATGGATGTTGAAGTTGTTAGAAAAATAGGACCGCGGAGCAATAAAATAAAACAAATGTGGAAATAAAACGCAGAAGATACACAATACAAGAGAGACACAAATTTACGTGGTTCATCCAGTGTGGGCTACGTCCACCAGAGAAATTGCCAGGTCCTTTCTTTATTATTATCTAGCAAAATGAAGGGATACAACCTACAACAAAACCTCTTGTAACTTCCTCTTCTTTCTCTCACAGTCTCCTCTCTCAGAATACAATATTCACCACCATCCATAGTCGCGATACATTTCCCTCATAAATTAGGGTTGCCTTCTAGGGAAAAAAACCCTAACATAATCTCTACCGTTAGATCTGCGACCTTATAATGAACGGTCCAGATTTACAATGAAATTACAATATACTTTTACAAGGCAATTTTTGCTTCGAGGGCTTCGCCCCCGAACC